>RJWM01003103.1:0-118521 GCA_004363535.1 Dasyprocta punctata | reverse complement strand
TTGCTATTAGTTTCTTACAGTACCATGATAATAACAATTTACTCATAAATTGTCTTAGTTACTTTTCACTAGTTGCCGAGACAAAATACCTGACGCCCAAACTTATGAAATGAAAGGTTTATTCTTACAGTTTCTTGGGAGTTTCAGTCCATAAAGTTGGCTCCAAGGTGGCATGGGGTGACGAGACTACCATTCATGGTGGCTGCAAGCTGCAAGGCACATTGGTGAGAGAGAGAAGGCAGAAGGGGAAGACCCACCTTCCCTTATGCTGCATGTCAGCTCCACCCCTGGGCGGGCACAGCGCTCACATTGTCAATCAACAAACCAATAACAAACCAATAACTCAGCCCCATCAAAATTATATGAGGACTTGGGGGTGCACTGCATTATCACCCAATACATAAATAGATTTCTATTTTGGAACTGAATTATTTGTCTTAGTCACTAGAAAATATAAACTGTACCAGTAGTGGTTTGCAAACGAATAAAATATTCTAATGAACAGAAATACATTCTGGCATCTTTTTTTCTGACTCATTTGTTGATTCAGCACATTTTCATCCTTGCACTATACACACTGCTGGCATTTGAGTATACCATAGTGGGTAAAACAGACAAGGTTTATCTCAGTTTAAGTTAGGCTTCAATCCCTTTAAAAGAATCTCCAGAAATTTTATGTGCTTACAATAACAAAGACTCATTTGCTGTTGATACAATTTTTGAAGGTAGCTTTGCTTCTGTATGTTAATCATCATATTGCAAATTAAGTTGAAGGAGTAGCCCTTTTCCACTAGTGCTCATCTCAAAGTAGTGGGAAGATGACAATGGTGGAATTGCGTGCTAGCTTTTAAAGTTTCTGACTGGGAGTGACACATATTAGGATGATTCACATTTTATTGACTATATGAGGTCACATTCACAGACCAATTTTCAAAGCGGTAAGATGAATACTTGTACCAAAAAACTGAAAGTGAGGAACAGTGAATGTTTTTGACAATAATACAAGTTACATCACTGTCTTAGGGAATGTATTGGGTATACTATGTACCCCCAAGTCCTCATATAATTTTGATGGGGCTGAGTTATTGGTTTGTTATTGGTTTGTTGTCTGGCAATGGGAGTGCTGTGCCCACCCAGGGATGGAGCTGACATACAGTGTAAGGGAAGGTGGGTCTTCCGCTTTTGTCTCTTGCTCTCTCTCTCGCCAGTGTGCCTTGCGGCTTGCAGCCACCATGAACGGTGGCCCTGCCACCCCATGCTGACTTGGAGCCAACTAGTATGAACTAAAACTCCCAAGAAACTGTAAGAATAAACCTTTCCTTCCCTAATTTTGGGCGGCAGGTATTTTGTCCCAGCAATGAGTAAAAAGTAACTAAGACAGAATTTGGTACCAGAGGAGTGGGGTCAATGCTGTGACTATTCCTGACCATGTGGTTTGAGAGCTTTTGGAAATGGCTTGCAGGGAAAGTTTGGAAAAGTTTGGAGATGTAGTCTGCATGCATAGAACTGGAACAGCTTAGGTTGTTCTGTCTGGGAGATTCTGGCCAGAGCCCAGGAGACCAGAAGGTTGATAGAAAGCCTGCCGGTAAAGACCAGGCTTGGAATATTTCTGCTGGGAAGAAGAATGACATTGGGTGTTGGACTCCACCCGATGTGTGTTATGGCTTGGCAGAAAGTTTGTCTGCATTCTGCCCGTGGCTGGAGACTTTGCCTGAGACTGAGATTAAGGGCAAAGGATTAATTACTCTACAGACAGAAATTATGATGCAGCCAAATGTTGAAATGGTGGCCTGGCTTTTGTTGGGGTCTCTTAGCCAGGTTTATGTTGTGAATAAAGAGCAAGGAGCCTGGCATGGTGATTTAAAACCTTGTGAGTTTGGCCAGGAAGCTGTGGACTTTAAAGATGGAGCTGAGACCTTGACTGCTGAGAAGGAACAAAAGACTAAAAAAGATGGCCTGGGGACATCCCAGGAAGCGGTGGGCCTCCACCCTTTGCAGCCTCATGCCTTCAAAAGTGAAAGAGTTTGCTTGGAGGAAAAAGCCACAGAGTGCCCTGTCCCAGAGTGGTGACAAAAAGCCGCAGAGTGCCTTGTCCCAGAGTGGTGACAGAGGCCACACCATACCCCAAAATGGCAGCAGCCACACTGGATTCCAGAATGGCAGCGTAGAAAAGCTGTTCCTCACAATCCGGTTCAGAGAGCTCAGCAATCCAGGCAGCCAACCCCTACAGCCAAGAGAGAGGAAAGCCTGGCTACTGCTCCAGCCTGCAGCAGACCTTGGCGGCATCCATGTGGCGCTGATTTTAAATACAAGAAAAGGCTAAGGCAGCTTCTGCCTCGCCTGTAGAGAGCAATGTGTAAAGATGTAAGGGTGGAGCCAAGGAACATGGATCGTCCAAGGAAAGCTATGGAAGGTGCCACAGGGGTGAAGTCACTCAAGCCTGTTGGATGCTGAGCAGAGAACTCCAGGACTTAATGTTTGCCCTGCTGGATTTTGGACTTGCTTTGGTTCCAATGCTTTGTATTCCCCTGTTTGTAACTTTTGGAATGGTAATATTTACCTTGTGCCTTTATATGTTGAAAGTGCTTAACCTTGTTTTCATTTGTACAGGGGGTTACAGTTAAGAGTTTGCCATAGACCTCAAAGGAGATTTGGGACTTGGACTTTTCAAGAATGCTGAAACTGTTAGGACTTTGGCAACTCCTAGAGATGGACAAAATGTCTTTTGTAGTAAGAATGTACATGAGTCCTATAGGGTCCAGGTGTGGAATGTATTGGGTATACTATGTACCCCCAAGTCCTCATATAATTTTGATGGGGCTGAGTTATTGGTTTGTTATTGGTTTGTTGTCTGGCAATGGGAGTGCTGTGCCCACCCAGGGGTGGAGCCGACATACAGTGTAAGGGAAGGTGGATCTTCCGCTTCTGTGTCTTGCTCTCTCTCTCGTGCGCCAGCGTGCCTTGTGGCTTGCAGCTGCCATGAACGGCAGCCCCACCACCCCATGCTGACTTGGAGCCAACTAGTATGGACTAAAACTCCCAAGAAACTGTAAGAATAAACTTTTCGTTCCCTAACTTTGGGCATCAGGTATTTTGTCTCAGCAACGAGTAAGGAGTAACTAAGACAGGGAACTTACAGTCTGAAAGTTATGATGTCAAAGTGCTACGGGGGATGAAATGGGCATAATTCCATATTAGAATTCCTAAAGTTATTTGCTTACTTCTTATTAAACATCACAAACATGGTATTCTGCTTAACATTTCTGTTTTTCTTAATTAAATGTACTAAATTAAGGCAAACATTTACCAAAATTAAAAAAAAATTAACTGTTATTTTTTGTCACTACCTCCCCAGGTTGGGAGTGGGTAATTTGCATGCCTGATGCCTTCCTTGGATGTGGTAACCATTTCTTAGTCTGTCTCTCTGGAATACACACTTCTCAGATGAGGAAATACAAATGGCAAATAAATACATGGAAAAAATGCTCAACATCACTGGCCATTCAAGAGATTGAAATTAAAACAACACTGATATTCCATCTCACTCCAGAAAGAATGGTTATTATTAAGAAATCAACCAATAATAAAGGAACCTTTATCCACCATTGGTGGGAGGGTAGACTGGGGCAACCACTATGGAAATCAGTGTAGAGATTCCTTTAACAACTAGGATTAGAGGTCCCATTCAACCCAGTTATTCTTCTCCTGGGTATCTTCCCAGACGAATTAAAAGCATCATACCATAGTGAAATATGTGCACCTATGTTTATAGCAACATAGCTGAATGTTTATAGCTACATGGCTGAATCTTGGAAACTCCCCAGATTCCCATCAATCGAGGAATGGATAAAAAAGATTTTTTATGTGATGGAGTACTACTCAGCCATAATGAAGGATAGACTCAAGATTTTTTAGGTAAATGGATACAACCAGAGACCTCACTGATAAGTGAAATAAATCAGACCCATATGTGTAAGCGTTGCATTGTCTCCCTAGTGTGAGAAAACTAAATGAGGAAATAGGTACAAAATGTACAATAGATATTGTGAATTGGGAAGAAATTTTTTAAAAGAAAAGACAGTCTAAAGGGGGGAATGAGAAAAGAAGGAAGAGAAAAGGAAATGTGTATATATATATATATATATATATATATATATATATACAAAGACATGTAAGATAGTTAAACAGTTAGTTTATCCTAGTTCATTAAAAAGAAAAATTTGTATTAATATTGTCTGGACATTATTTCATGCCTATGTCTTCTTCTCTGAGTAATTACTATGAAGATAATAATCATAATATATTAGCTATTGTTGCTCTCCTAATAGCCTGATTTGAAACTGTTTTGTTTTATTTCTTTTTTTCTTTTTCTCTTAAAAAAAGACAGAAACAGAGAGAAATTGTGATGGGGGAAAGGGGAAAGCAGGAGAGGAAAAGAAAAAATATATATATATGTACACACAAGATAGTTAAGATAGTATACAGCTAGTTTCTTTTAGTTCATTGAAAAGAAAGGTCTGTGCTAATATTGTTTGGACAATATTTCATGCCTATATCCTGTAGTCTGAATAACTACTATGTAGACAACAATACATAATGTATTAATTATTGTTACTGTCCTAATAGCCTGTTTTGAAACTCAGCTTTGGTGTTACTTTTTTCTCTTTAAAATAAAAAAATTTAAGAGATATTTTATGGAAAAATATAACATTTGGAAATGTGAATCAGATAAACAGTGACTTCTTTATTGCTGCATCATATTGACTAAGAGCTGAGAATTGTGACACACACCTGTAATCCCAGCAATTTGGAGGCAGAGGCAGGAGGATTGCTGAGAGTTCAAGGTCTGTCTGCGCTACATAGTGAGTTCAAGGTCACGCTGAAAACACAGTGAGACTTTGTCTCAAAAAATATCATATTATCTATTGTACCTTTTGGGTCATATTTACTCTTTCAATCTCTTACCTTAGGGACGTTTGCACATGTAAGTCTGATTTATTTCATTAATGAGTATGGTCTCTAGATGCATCCATTTACCTATAAAGGCAGTATTAAGAAAGGGAAAGAAATTGCTCAAAGGAAAAGAATAATTGGGATGGGGAAAAAAGAAAAAAGGAAGAGGTTAAAAATATATATATATATGTGTATATATATGATAGATAAGATTAATGGTGCTACTAATTATATTAGTTCATGGAAAGGAACAGAGCTTACAATGCTTGATCAATTTTGCATTCCTGTATCTGATAATCTGTGCAACTATTTTGAAGATAACAATATGCAATATACTAATGACAATTAATTTCCTACCAGTTTGCTTTGAAATCCTATATAGCTTTTATTGTTTTATTTTGATATTTTTTCTTTTTTATTCTCTTTAAAATAAAAAATATCATTTTGATTAAATGTTCAATCAAATTTAGTGTGCATATATTGATCATCAAGATCACAGGAGTGAAAAGCTCTGATTTAGCAGAAATAGAGTCACAGGTTAATAAAGCCTATATTAGTCAGGTTTCACATCACTGAGACATAATATTCAACATCCATAATGTAAAGAAAGAGAAGTTTAATTTGACTAACATTTTCAGGAGATTTGGTGCATGGTCAGCAGGTTCCAGGATGAAGACTTCATTGCAGATGATGGGGGTTGAGAGAGCAAAGGCACCTCCTTCATGGCTGCCGGGAAACAGAGCAAGGGACCAATGCGGAAGAAGAACGGGCAGGAATCATATGCAGTACCCCGAGTCATGCCTCCATGGCCCACTAAGACAACCCCAGGAACATACTTTACTAATACACTAAGTGTTTCTTAATCCAATGAAGTTGACGAATCAGGATTAATGATAACAAAGTCTTTTGGTAATGAAAAAAGAGGGCAAATAAATGGAGGCATTTTTCAGTTCTGCAACTGTCCCTCTCTAATCCTCATTGGGCCAACACTGGTTTCCTTGTGGCTTGAGCGTTTGAAAGAGTTTGCTCAGTTCCAGATGAATGAGTGTAACACACTGAAGTCTAGACTTCATCTAAGAATTTTTACTAATGTCAGTTTAATATAGATACTTTCAATATCTACCAGCATTTTCTAATATTTAGTTGCTCAGAGAGACTCATCATTAACTTGTCTACCAACTTGCAAAACTTTAGTCATCCTAGGACTGTGCATCATCAATAAGTTCATAATATAGTTTAACTACTTGAAAAAGAATCCATGAAAATGCTTAAACTTGAAAATTTTTCATTTTCATGTTTACCATTCGATGAGCTCTTTAAGTACAAAGATTCATTTCTTCATACAGCCTATTTTTCAAAAATAAGTATAATGTAATTCTTAGAGTTTGTTTGAAAGTAAAACTGCATATGAAAGGAAAATTCAACTTTATTCTACAAAAGACAACTAAGTGAGCATTATGATACGTTAAACTGATTAAATGGATTTAAAAATAATATATAAGGGACCTGTGTATTATAATCGAAGGAAAAATGGACTAAAACACGGAACATGAACTATACATACATCTTGCTTTAGCAAAGTGTACCTTTGGGCAAACAACTTGTTGAATCTAAGGTATTTGAAACATTTAGTTGGAATAAATGCTGCTAAATTTTCTAGAAATCTCCCTTGTCTTCCTTCCTCTTGCCTCCTTTCCTTCTTTTTGACTGAAATATAATTATTAAAATATTAAGCATTTTAAATGCAAAAATAGGCACTGTATAATATATTCATAAATACAAAAATCACAGTTCCTGCTCTTGGGAACTTGGCATCAACTAATCAACAAAATAAACAAATTATTGTGGGAGGTACAATAAGAGAAGCAAAGCCTTGATACCAGAAATTTACCTAGGTAATGAAGCAATTCTTTCTGAGGAAGTGACATCTGAGCAGACTAAAGACTAAGGATTTGCATTAAATAAAAGAAATCTTGTGCACTCTTGATTAGAATGTAAATTACTGAACCCATAATGGACAAAAGAATGTAATTTTTTCCACCAATTATAAATAGAACTACCGTGTGATCCAGTTATTTCACTACACCAGGGATATCCAAAGGAAATGAAATCAGTCTGTCAAAGAAATGTCCTATACACCTCTGATTTTTGTAATACTATTCAGGATAGACAAGGAACACAAACAATTAATGAATGGATAAAGAAAATGTGGTACATGTGCACAGTGGAATACTATTCAGCCATACAAAGAAAGAAATTCTGTCATTTGTGATAACATATATGGAACTGAAGCTCAAATAGTCTAGATACAGAAAGACAAAAACTACATGATTTCACTCATATGATGTGTATAAACAACATGATTTCATGAAAAGTTAAGCAGACTAGGGTCAGGGAGATATGGAAAAAGGTTGACCAATTTGTTGCAAAGTTATAGTCAGATAGGATCAGAAGTTCTGGCATATTATTGCACAGTAGGGTGAAAATGGATAATAATGATGTACAGTACCTTTCAGAAAACTGGAAGAAATGTGTTATAACTTGTATCTAGATGTCCCCAAAAAGGCTGATACATTCATAGGTGGGGTTTTCAGGGATGGATGGATCTAGGGTGTGTGATACTGGGATTAAGGCTGTGTGGTACTGATTCAATCCACTGACTGGAATTAGTATAGTTCTGGGTGAGGCAGAATGGGTTTACTAAGGACAGAAACCCCACCCTAGTTTTGTAATCTGAATGAGATAAAAAGGAAAGGAAAGCTCACTGCTGTTGCTTGCTCTTTCCTGCCTGCCTTGCTGTGGACGGTTTTTCCTCTGCCATGTCCCTGTGCCATGTCACCCTGCCTTGGAGCCAGCCAACTATGGACTGAAACCTCTCCAAACTGAAAGCTAAAATAAATCTTTCTCCCTTTAACTTGAGTGTGTTGGGTAATTTGCCCCAGCAAAGAGAAGAGTAAGACAAAAGGATTTTGAGATTTTTGGGGGGGATGAAATTATGATAAATGTGAGAGGAGATAGATACGTTCAAATTGATTTAAATACTTTCCAATATAAAGGGCTGCAGAAACTTCTTGTTATGACTAATGTATTTATCTCCTGTGAATTATTTAAGGATAAATTGAGCTTAAATTTTAAAAATAAGAATAATAAATATCTTAAAATTATTGAAAAAGGAACGGAAATTCAAAATAGTGTTATTGTTATAGGCAACTGAGTTAGATAAAAATATTATAGGCAGTCAGATAGGGGTGGGTCCTTGAAGAAGTGCAGAAGACCAGCTGTGGGGGAGACAGACATCTCTCACTGTATGCTAAACCTCAAGACGAAAGATCAAATAAGTGCACCCATATCCTCAGGATAAAACATCCGGAACTGATAACCTAAATATGTCTCTATCACACTGAGGAAGCCAAAAGGAGCCACTAACCTAATCCCTTAAGGCAAAGAGCCTCTACTCTATATTTATGCCCTCTTGCTATGTGACTTACTTCCCCTTTTGTCCCCAATTTAATCAATTTTACCCGAGCAACTATACTCATAATCTTATTGGTTGACTACAGTTCTGTCCCACCTCATGCTCACTTTGCAAGTTCCCATTTTTTCTAACCTTGGGCCTGCCTCTTTCCAACCTTGTAGTTTTGCTCTATAAAATATAAAAGGAGGGGTCCTTGGCAACCCACTCAGGACCCCTTCTGTCTCTCTCTGTCTCTCTCAGACAGAAGCTTCCTTTCTCTCAGTAAATATACTATGCTCTTACCCTTCAAGTTCTTAAAATTTATTCTTCAATTTTAGAGAGCACTAACTCAAACTAGACATTAGGAGTTTCTTTCCCTTATATCATTTGGCAGTCTTCAACCAAGATCATTGGACAGAGGTAAGATTTTGCTTTTGTTTCATAGACCCTGGACTGGTACTCATTTAGGCAATAAATTTTTAAACTTCAAAGTTTGTTAGGTCTTTGACCATTGCTTATAACTGCTCATGCTTTATCTGTTATAGTTGTGTTAAAATGATGATAAATCTAAGAAAAACATGGGAAGGTTATAAGGTTTTGATACTTCTTTAGTGAGACATTTTTATTCCTGCTTTGTTCTTGAACATATTGCATTTAAATTAGTTACTAAATTTACTGGTACTCCTCTCAATAAAATCTAGCTCAGACTTAGAAAATATACAGGCCTATGAAACCCAGGATTCCTTTCACCATTTAAACAGCGCTAGGATGGTGACTGGCCTTAAAACCTGGAGGATGAGTTTTCCTGACAGACTGGCTCTGATCTTCCTCTATACTCCAGAGGAAATGTCAAGCCTGCTTTGCTTCAGTTTCCTTTCTTTGGCTTTACTTCTAATCTTTTCCCACCACTTTGTACTTTCCTTTTTAGAGGCATGTAAAATTAGAAAGAACTCTAGACTGTTCCAAACTTTTCCTCCTACTAAGTTAAATTCATAGAAAATGAGCATTTGTTAACACTGAAGACAGGGATGACATCTTATATGAGGGACACATACCCCGTCTCTGGGTCAGAGGAGACGTTGGAATTTTTCCTATCCAGGAGAACACACATAAAAGCCATGTTCTGGCTTAGTGTTCTGGGCAAGTCTCCTTGGGGGCCTGTACCTAAGACAGTGGAAAGAACTGATTCTGGGTGAAGCCAGAAGGAGTTATTTCCAAAAGCAGCACACTTATGGGACCAAAACATATTTAGACTAAGGGAGGCTTTCCAATCTTTCGTTTATGTGTAAAAAGCAATACCTTGATAATAAATTGTGGCCATTAAAACCTTTCATGTCAACTTACAAAGCACTAGGTAGTAATCTTGCTCAGGCATTTAGCTATCCCTTATAGAACTTTGACAAACAGTGGTTACTCTGCCAGCTCATTTAACACCCCTAAAAAAGCTGCCAGTCTTAAAGTAGAGGAGAGGTTTCCCCAGCATCTCTTTGGTGAATTCCCATTGAAGCCAATGGTCAATGGAATGTTGACCAGACAGACAGCTGTATTCCTTTCTGGAGACTGACTTCTGGTTATCTGAGCCAATAGAAACTGAGACTAACTGAGAGTTCACGGCTAGGGCTACCCTCTGGCAGACACCCAAAGTTTCTCAGTGCAAAATGGCTCCAAACTACAGAAAAAAATCTCTACTCATCTATCACACTTATTTCTCTCTGCTAGTAAACTAAAAATGTTCCCTAAACTTTTCAGGTAATTAGAATATCTCTTCTTTCAGAAATTAAGCTGAGGTAGCTTACAACAACTATTTACATTTTGAAGAAACTAGTAGGGAATGATTTGCATTTGTGGTTTACCTGTGTTAACTAAGGGAAAAAAGAGAGAAAGAAATTTTAGTCAGCCTTTCTTTGCTGTGTGCATAAAAGACTGATGTACTTTTCCTAACATGTAAAATGTAATCGGTAGATGATAAATATGTTTAACCTGTGAGCTTCAAAGATAGAAAAATTTTTAAAAAAAGCATTGCCTTGTCCTGCTGCTAGGAAAGATTGCCTAGGTAATTAGATGGAAAATGAAAATGTCTTGGAGATTTTGCCCAAGGGCCCAGTGTGGAGTTCCTCAAGTCTTTTGTTGTCCTTATCTATCTCTGGAGGGGAGTCCCTTACAGCATAGCCAGAGAAGTGCTCTAACTACTTTCAACTCACCTATTTTACATATGCCATGTTCCAAAAATTAAAAACAATAGTTTATTATAAAGTTATATTTCCTTCTTTAAACATTCCTATCACAATTAGGCTTATGGAAACAAAGTTCATGAGCTACCTGGGAAAATAAGATTGCATGTCAGTTTGAAGGTGGATAGGCTGGCTGAATTTTGTCTTCTAGTATCTCCAGATGGCATCCACCTGCCCTGGAGTGGAGTCCACCCAAGGGACACCTTGAGGACATTATCAAATAGAAATAAGAAAAGGGCACACAATTATTTCTTTTGCATAGATGGGTGGCTCAGTGTCAAAGTCTCATACACTTACACTTTGCTTTGTACATTGCAGACATCAGTAACTCAATGGCAAAGCCCCTTACTCCTTTGGAATGCATTCTTTCATACTGGAGGATGTTTGACCCTTACATGTTGAAAAAGAGCCATTTGATATTTCTCCACAAATGTGCATGGCCTACCTACTCCCTAGAAACAAAATGGAAATGCACAGGGAAGTATTAATTATGATGTTCTTTTACAAATAGACACATACTGTAAAAAGGAGGGAAAGTGGTCAGAATTGTCTTATGTTCAGACTTTCTCTGCATTAAGAAATTGTCCTTATTTATGTTCAAAATGTAAATGTCAGTCACAGAAAAAAACAGGTATCTTAGTCCCTTAAAACATTCACTATCCCAGAGCCCAAGACTACTTCTCCCCACCCTTTGGAACCTGAGGACAAGATAGCCTTAATCAAAATCTCACCTACCATTACTGAACCTAAGGCTTCCCCTGCTAGACCTGTTAACCTTGAAGATGGGGCTTATATACCAGCTGTGATCCAGGCCTCTACAGGGGCATACTCATCCTTAGCTGAGTTCGTGCAAGCTCTTCAAGGATAATATCTTTTACAGGAAGTAAAGGGACAATTTGGAAATTACAGAGTTCATGTGCCTTTTTCTATCAGTGACATAAAACAGATAAAGTTAGATTTTGGAAAATTTCCAAATGTCCCTGATAAATACACTGAAGTCTTTAGAGGATTTAGAAGTACGAGCTAGATTGGAAAGATGTAATGTTCCTTTTAATTCCAATATTGACTTCTAGTAAGAGACAAGCAGCATTACATGCTGCTATTGCATTTGCAGATGAATATCATATTGTTAATTTTACAAGGTCAGAAGATAGACAGCCAGGGAAACTACCAATTTCCACTGGATCACAAGCAGTTCCCACCCAAGACCCTTACTGGACTAGTGACCAGGTGGGAGACTGGATTAGAAAACATTTCCAGACATGTTTTCTTGGAGGCCTAAGAGAGATAAGGACTAAACAATTCAACTATTTTAAATTGTCAGCTATTCGACAAGAAAATAAGGAACACCCCTCTGCCTTCTTAGATTGTTTACAAGAGGCATTGATAAAATATACTTCCGTAGATCTTGATTTGATAGAGTGCCAAATTATTCTTAAAGATATGTTTATTACCCAGTCAACCTCAGATGTTAGAAAAAAGGTACAAAAGATGACTTTTGCTCCAGATAGTTCACTGGATACTTCGGTAAAAGTTGCCTCCTCAGTATTTTATAACGGTGATGAGGAAGAGGGCAAAGAGAGAAAACAAACAGACTGAGAAAAAGGAGCTGCTTTTGTTGCAGCATTAAGAGAAACAGACCTAAGTCTGATTCTTGGGGCTCTAAGAAGAGCTTGACAACAACTGTACTGACATGCTATTGATGCTACAAGCCAGGTCATCTTAAGAGGGACTGCCCTGAAAAGCCTGCTGGGCCATGCCCTGACTGCAAAGGTAACCATTGGAGGTCAAGGACCCAGAGTTCAGACCATCCTATCAGCTGGTCCAGCAGGACTGAAGGGCCTAGGGCACTGTCTGCCCTCTCCTTCTGGCAGGAGTGTTATGTCCACAAAGGAGCCCTGAATAATCATCACTGCAGAGGGAAAACAAACCAATCTATTAGTGGACACTAGTGAAAGTCTCTTGGTCCTTCTTTTCAATCCTGGCCTTCCTTCCAGCCACCATATCTCAGTGAAAAGAATCACTGGAGAAGAGGTAATCTGCTATTTTTCATAACCCTTAGGCTGTAACTGGGATGACTTTATTTTTTACACACTCATTTTTGATTATGCCTGAAAGTCCAGTTCCCCACATAGGGAGAGACATTTTAGCTTGTTTAAATACTGTGATTTATACGCACCCAGGTCAGGTATGCTGCCCTCTCCTCTTGGAGACAGAAATAAATCCTGAAGTTGGGCAACTAAAGATAAAACAGGTAAGGCAATAAGAGTTTCTCCAGTACAGATACATCTCAGAGATTCTACTATTTTTCCTTACCAGAGACAATATCCTTTGAGACCTGAAGTTAAGTAGGGATTACTAATTTTAACTGATAACCTAAGGGCACAAAGTTTACTTGAGCCCTGTAATAGTCCATGCAATACTCCAATCTTGGGAATTCAAAAACCTAGTGGGAAATAGAGGTTAGTACAGGACCTTAGACTCATAAATGAGGCAGTAGTACCAATTCACACATGTTACCTAACCCATACACTCTCCTTTCTCAAACCCCAGAAGACATTAGTTGGTTTTCAGTGTTAGATTTAAAAGATGGCTTCTTTTGTATTCCTTTACATACAGATTCCCAGTTTCTTTTTGCTTCTGAAAACTCACATGACCAGTTGTGTCAACTGCATGGACAGTGTTTCTGCAAAGATTCAGAGATAGCCCACATCTTTTTGAACAAGTGCTTTCCCATGACTTGGCATGTTTTGAGTTTTCCTAGGTCATGGTCTTACAATATGTAGATGACATACTGTTATGTGTCCCCTCAGAAGAGCTCTGTAGCCAAAGCAATTGTGCTTTGCTAAATTTTCTAACAGATAGAGGTTATCACGTTTCTAAATCTAAAGCATAACTTTGCAGTCTTGAGGTAAAATATATAGAATTCATCATATTCAAGGCAACCCAAAGACTAGGAGAAAAAAGAGTTAAACCAATTCTTTCCTTCTGACAGCCCAAGACTCTAAAACAGGTAAGGGAATTCCTAGGGATTACAGGCTTTTTTTTTCCCTGCCTTTGGATACCAGGGTGTGGAGAGATTGCATGACCTCTCTATCAAATTAAAAGAGACCCAAAAGGCAGATACCCATATTTTTTGCCTGTAAACCTGATTCCAAAGCTGCATTCCAGAAGCTTAAGCAAGTGCTTCTAAATGCCCCAACCCTGAGCCTACCCACGGGACACCATTTCAATTTTCATGTTGATGAGAGGTGAGGCATGGCTTTGAGAGTCCCTGCACAAGATTGGGAACTTGCTCAACAGCCTATAGGGTATCTGAGACATGAATTAGACATTTTAGCAAAGGGATGGCCTGCTTGCCTTAGAGCTGCCACAGCTGTAGCTCTCTTAGTGCCACAGGCACCCAAGTTGACTTTAGGCAAAGATCTCATCATATATACTCCTCACAATGTGGCAGGAGTTCTGTCTTCTAAAGGGAGTCTATGGCTATCAGACAACTGACTTCTTAAATACCAGGCCCTCCTTCTAGAAGGACCAGCTATTCAAGTAAAGACATGTTCCTCCTTAAACCCTGCCACCTTTCTGCCAGAAGAGCAGGAAATTGAGACTGATGGACATGGCTGTGAACAGGTAATTCTCTATACATATGCAGCTAGAGAGGACTTGTTAGACACACCCCTTACTTACTCGGATTTGACCCACTTCTGTGATGGAAACTCCTTCATGGAAGATGGAACTAGAAAGGCAGGGTATGCAGTAGTAACTTTCCATCAGACTCTTGAAAGTTTCTCACTGACACCTGGAACTAGTACTCAAATAGCAGCGCTCGTAGCTCTGACCAGGTCCTTACAACTCAGCAAAGGACAAACAGTCAATATTTACACTGCTTTGAGATACACTTTCTGAGTGTTACATGTTCATGCAGCCATATGGAAAGAAAGAAATTATCTAACAGCCAATGGATCTCCCATAAATTATAGCAAGAAGATCAATGATCTTTCGTTATCTGTCTATATGGCCTCCAAAGTTGCAGTAATTCACTGTACAGGACACCAAAAACAAATTAACAAAGTATCTTAAGGTAATCACTGGCTGATACAGCAGCTAAAAATACTGCTTGAGGACCCCCAACCCCCACCCCTGGTTCAAGCTATCCTTATCTGGGAAGGGTTCCTTGAGCATACTCCACCCAAATATTTTCAGTCAGAAATTGAATGGATTCTCTCCGATGGGTGCCAGCTCCTGCCATCAGGATAGTTACAATCAGATGATGGGAAATTGTTCCTTCCTGGTGCTAGTCAATGGAAAATTATTAAGTCTGTACACCAAACCTAACATTTGGGGAGAGACAAGACCTAACCAATGGCCTCCATTAGTTATAGGAAAAAGATTTTCCCAGACAATGCAACAGACAATTAAAACATGTCAGCTCTGTCAAAAAAAAAACAAAAACAAAAACAATCCCTTTAACTGAACCATTGTTCCTCCAGGTATACAGAGACATGGTAAATATCCCAGAGAAGACTGGCAGCTCAATTTTACTCATATGCCAAAAAGTAAGGGACTTTAGTACTTATTCGTCTGGATAGATACTTGGCACAAGCTGGGTTGAGGACTTCCTTTGTAGAACAGATAAAGCACAAGAGATGTTAAAAGTTTTAGTCTCAGAAATCATCCTCAGATTTTCACTTCCTAAGAGTTTACAGAATGATAATGGGCCTTCTTTTAAAGCAACAGTCACACAGAGTGTCTCTCAGGCACTGGGCATTCCCTATCTCCTCCATTGTGCACGGAGGCCACAATCATCAGGAAAAGGAGAAAAAGTAAATGAGACCCTAAAAGACATTTTTGTAAAATGGCTCAGGAAACCCACCTTCAGTGGCTTCATTTAATACCTTTAGCCCTTATCAAAATAAGAAACACACCTCAAATCCTAGCCATTGGTCCATTTGAAATGCCTTATGGATGCCCTTTTCTCGCTAATAATTTTCTTTCCAGTAGAGAAGAAAATGCTTTACTAAAAGACATCACCTCATTGGCTAAATTCCAACAAACTCTTCAAAAGCTTACAGAAACTCAGCCTAAAGAAAAGGGGAATTGTATAGTTCACCCTGGAGATTCAGTACTGATAAAATCCCCTCCCTCATCATCTCCTTCTCTAGGACCATCCTTGAAAGGATCATACACTGTGATCCTGTCAACTTCTTCTGTGGTCAAGACAAGAGGCCTGCACTCTTGGATACATCATACCAGATGCAAACCCTGGAAACCAGGACTATCGTTAAAGGTGAGCAACCACCTACATACTCCTGTGAACCCACAGAAGTCTTAAGATTCCTATTCAAGAGAAAAACAAAGTCTTCAGATAAATGATGTTACTATTAGCCCTCTTGCTAATCATTTCAACACTTAAAGGAGGGTGAAATTCCTTTCTAATGTGGGCACAGGAATATGTAGAATCATTACAGCAAACTCTTGCTGGATATGTAGCCTACTCCCCTTGTTGAGTACATCAGGATTTCCTTGGTGGTTATCTGCATTTCAAGGAGGTGATGGAATAAATTACAAGACTATATTAATGAGATACAAAATTCATAGCTTAGCCTACCATTACAAAGTAATAGAATGGACTATAAATTATACTTTTAATGATCCTCAACATAATTGAATTTTTTCTAACAATGCCACTGAAGCCTCTCTACAGGCACTAGTGATGCCGTATTAAATAAAAGTAAGAGTCCTATTCTGAAGTCCACAAACCATAGGTATCAAGATCGCTATTTTCAAATATGGGATGAAAATATATATTTAACCTCCACTAAAGGACATCTCAGTAGAAAGGCCCCCTTATGTTGGGAACAAAAGAATCACTCCTATTCTCACTGGCCTAACTCCACTAAATACTTGGGATGGACACCCCCTAAACAGTGTGTACACACAATAGTTTACAGGCTAATGACTGACTCACAACAGACTGCTTTAATCACCCTGGAATTAGATGGGGAGCCCCCAGAGGCACTCATTAGTCTTGTGGGGCCAATTTGTGGCCTTGGCTTCTCCCTGGATGGATAGGAAGGTGTACTTTAGGATTTTCATGGTTCCAAGGCAGGAGTGTCAAAAATATTGAAAAACCTGCAAATTAATGCCACCTACAACATCAATGGTGCAGAAGTGTGTTTCACTGGTGTGATCACTTGGCCTCTATCTTTACCCCTTTCCTAGGGTTAGAAGATGTCATGCAACATATTGAGGTCTTAACTGATTATACTCAGTGGGCTTTAAGTGACACGAAAGTTGGTGTCTGTTTCTTAAATGAGGAAGCAGAATTCATAAGACAGGTCATCCTTCAAAATTGGATGGCAATAGACTTTCTAACAGCAGCAATTGTAAAAACCAAATGTGTGAACATTCTGAATCCTTCTGATAGTATCTCAATAGCTGTTCAAGATATTAGATGACATATCAATGATATGTAAGACTAAAATTCCTTGGACCTTACCCTCATCCTTCTTATGGAAAACCATTACTAGCTCCTCTTGGTGGAAATCTTTGTTAACTGTACTCATAATCATCCTATTGAGTCTATTATTTGGTCCATGTGTACTTAATTGTTTCTTTGGCTTTGTCTCCTCCAGACTTAAAGCTGTATGCCTACCACAGATGAAAATGACTGGTGCCTATTGAAGGCCTTTAGATAGACCCTCTGTAGAGGTATTTCTGACTGCCAATCAACAACTACAACCTCATTCGTCCTGAAGAAGCCAGATCAGTCATTACTCCCTCACAATCCATTACTCCCTCACAGCAGTTGGAGTTACTTCTTCAGCGGGGGAATGTTATAAGCAGCTGAGTAAAATACAAGCATTATAGGCAATCAGATATGCCTGGGCTCTCAAAGAAACTAGTATAGATGACCAACTGTGGGGGAGACAGATACCTTACACTGTGGGCCAGACCTCAAGACAAAAGATCAAACAAATGCACTCACATCCTAAGAATAAAACATCAGGGACTGATATCTTAAATAGGTTTCTATCACACTGAACAAGCCAAAAGGAGCCACTAACCTAACCTCCTACAGGCAAAGAGCCCCTGCTCTATATTCATGCCCACTTGCTAGGTGACTCACTTCCCCATTTGTCCCCAATTTAATCAATTTTACCTGAATAGTTATACTCATAATCTTATTCCTTGGCCATAGTTCTGTCCCACTTCATGCCCACCTTGCAAGTTCTCATTTTTCCCCACCTTAGACCCACCTAACCTTGTGGTTTTGTTCTACAAAATCACTAGAAAAGGTAGGGTCCTCAGCAACCCACTCAGGATAACTTCTGTCTCTCTCTCAGATAGAAACTTTCTTTTGCTCACTAAATATATTCTGCTCTTAACCTCCATTGTTCCTAAAAGTCATTCATTGATTTTAGAGAACATGAACTCATACTGGACATCTAGTAGGTTGGGAGTTTCTTTCCTCTGTGTCATTATAACTATATAAAAAATAGTTTAAGCCATGTAAAGATTTAGATTTTATTCAAGTGCAATGGAAAGTCAATGATTCCCTAGTCAGGGAAATGATAGGAGCTGATTTATATTTAAAACAATTGACCTGCTTGTGGTGAGATGAATTGTGGGAGAATAAGAGTATAGAAGCGAGATTCAGTGTGAGAAATCACAAAGTTCCAGGAAAAAGGTGACAGTATATTGTACTAGGGCTACTGAGAATGGTAGTCAAAGCAGACAGTTGGATTGAAACACACTTGGAGAAAGAAGTGTCAGTATTTGCTCATAAGTCAGTGTAAGCAATGAGACAGAAGGAGAACTCAGGAGTGGTTTTTAGACTCCTACCTTCAAGAGTTGAGTTTAAGCTGCCATTTGTGAGATGGTGAGGACTTCAAAAGAAATTGGTGTAGAGGGCAGTGGGGTAGTTGGTGATCAAGAAATGTATTTTGACCTATTTACCTGGAAATGATTATGAGTCTTCCTGTTGGAAATGTCAAGCCATGATGGGATATTTGAGATAAGAAAAAATCTTGAAGTATCGATAAAATATACTTAATCCCATAGGAAAAGATGAGATCACTAATGAAAATAAGCTATTGAGAGAAGTGTAAAAGTCTAGGACCACGTTCAGACGCAAAAAGTTCAGGACAGCAAAATGAAATGAGACAAAAGCATAAAGATTTAAGAAGACTAGAGAAACAATGCCAGAGGAAAAAAACAGCAAAGAGTAAGGACTATAATCAAAGTGTCTTGGTTAATTTTCTTGATGCTGAGACAAAATACCCAATATGCAAAGTTATTATAGGAATAGTTTATTGTAGCTCACAGTTTGTAGAGGTTTCAGTTCATAATGATCTGGGTCCAATGCATGGATGGCATGGCAGAAGGACATCACAGAGGAGAAAGCAGTTCATGGTGAATAGAAGGCAGCAAAACAGTGAAGAAGTAAACTCCAAGTCACCACCTGCTACAGCAGCCTTCTTTGTGTCCCTTATATTCTGTCCAGGCTACTCAAGTACTTGCATCCAGTGAGGGCCTTCCTATTATTCACTCGCAGGACTGGCAAACCAATCAGTGGACTAATTTAGTAATCACACACCATTAGTCCCACCATCACATACTTAATCCAAACATTACACACTCTGGTTACATCCACCTTTAAAAAGCCCCACCTATGATGCCATGAGGCTTTGGAGGGACATCTAGACATAAGCTGTAACACCTAGGGAACATGGTATTTCATGAAGAGAGTGATCTAGCTTGCAGAATGTTGCTGAGAGGTAGATGAAATTAGAACAGTAAAGAAACCTTCCCTTTAAAAGTAGTGACATTCTTGGAAACCTTGAAAAAAGTGACTTTACAGTGGAATAGAGAAAAAAAACCCATAGTCCAAACAGAAGTGAAATAAAGGGAAAATGTAATATGGGAATGTGGAGACAGCAGGTATAAAAACTTCTTGAAAAGTTATGTGCTAGAGATGAGTAGAAAAAATGGGGCAGTATTGTCTATCTGGAGGGGAATGTGACATTCAGATCACATTCTCCCTTAGTAGTGAAGTGCACATTCTTTGCTAATAGTAAAGATAAGCCAGAGGGATCATTTGATGGTGTCAATAAGAAAGGAATGCAAAACTAAAGCAGGTGGGACATTTACCATTTAATTAATAGGTGGAGATTTTATCAGTAACAAGGGATGAGGCAATGATGGATACAGATGCAGAGAGACTTATGCAATGGGTTGTAAGAAATGAGAATATTTATATTTTATCATTTAGATATAACATAAAAAGAGAATAGAGTAAAACCAGTCAAAGCAAAACAATGAAAGCAATACAACACTTCAAAGCAAGATCATAGGAAATCAACAATGGATATCATAATGCCTCTTATTGTCTCCAAAGTAGCTGCCTATACCATCAGACATAAAATAATCAAACAAAACAAAATAGAATAAAATCAATCAACATAAAACAATAAAAGCAATATAGGGTTTCAAAACAAGATAATAGGAAATCAATAATGACTCCATAATATATTTTGTTATCTTTGAAATAGCTGCCCATGCCATCAAATATAATAAAATCAAACAAAATTAAAACAGAATAAAACCAAACAAAATAGAACAATGAAAACAATATGGAACTTCAAAACAAGATAATAGATTGACAAGGGCCACTGCCTTACCTTTTTAGACATTTCTTCCCCTTTCACTTTCACAATATCTGTTGTGAATTTTGGATCCCACCAATTCCTTTAGTTTTTTTATACTAGGGAGACAACACAATGTTCACCCATGTTACTGAATCATTTCATCCATAAGCATGATCTCAAGTTGTATCCCCTTACCTACAAGAGACTCAAGGTTATCTCTCTCTATAGATGAGTAGCTTTCCATTGTATAAAAATGTCATATCTTTCTTATTCATTTTGCATTTGATGGGTAAGCTAACCCTACTTTTTATTTCCAGTTCTCTGTCACATAAAGCATTGTTTTCTCTCCTTCGATTTTCAGTCTATGAATTTCCTTTTAAGTTACATGTGTTTCTTATGTAAAGCATATTGTTGAATCCTGTCTTCTGATCCATTCTGCCTGTGTTTCATTTTATTGGTGAATTGAGGCCATCTACATTAATGGTTATGGCCAACATGCACTGGCTCATCTCTGCTTTGCTGTTTTCCTGCTGTTGACTGCCTACTTTTCCCCTTCCATTCAGTTGTTTGCTCTGCATGGCAAACCCCCTCTGCCACTGTTCTTGGAACCATGGTCACTTCTATCTCTCTCTAGAATGTCCTTCAGTATTTTTGTAGGGTTGGTTTTGTGGTCATGAACTCCTTCAATTGTTCTTCATCATGGAGGTATCTTGTTTCTCCACTAGTTTTGAAAGATAATTTTGGAGGGTTCATCAATCTGTTGTTTTGCAGGGTTCATCAATCAAGTTGTTTTCTTTCAGGACTTGAAATACTTCACTCTAACCTCTTCTTGACTTGATAGTTTGTGTTGGGAAGTCTGTCATGATTTTAATGGCTTTCCTTTGTAGGTTATCTGTTTCTTTTCTCTAACAGCTTTTAATATTCTGTTCTTGTGCTGAATTTCTGGTATCTTGATTATTACATGCCTGGGTATAGATTTATTTTGGTTATGGTTAGCTGGAGTTCTATATGCCTCACTTATCTCAGTGTCACATCCTTTTCCCATACTTGGAGAGTTTTCTGCTATTACCTCTGTAAATATTCACCTTATGTCATTTGTGTTGACCTTTGCTTTTTTGCTGACAACAATTATTCTGAAATTATTTTTCTTTTATCATCTTGCAGCCATCGAATTGTTACTTCCTGGTTTCTTATTAATTTTAGGAAACTTTTCCTTTCATGATCCCCAGCTGCAGACCTGACTTCAAGGTCTGAAAGTTTATTTTCAGTTGCTTTAATGGAGTTCTTAATTTCCTAGATAGCTCAAGGAATCTGTTTCATGCATTCTAAATCTTTCTTACATTGTTCATTCAAGGTTTTCCTCATTTTCCTATATTCTTTTTTTTTATCTATATGTTCTTTAGAGATGCTCAGCAATTCTTTTATTACATTTTTCATTTATTCTTTTACCTGAGATAGTATTTCTGTTCTAATTTATTTTATAACCTCATGAAGTTGTTTTTTTACTTCAGTTGCCATCACTTCAGAAACTTCAGGTGTACAACTCCCAGTCTCTTCTGTGTTTACATCTCCTGGACTTTCTCTGCTTAGGTTGGAGGCCAGAAACTGCCTTTTGCTTCTTCATCTTGACATTTTCCTGAGTTCTTCCAGACAAGTGTGTAGTGGGGTCTCAGGCACTTCCTGTGTTGGCTACAATTTCTCTGAAGTGTGACTGGCTGGTTCTCCAGGCCAGTGCTGGCTATGGGTATCTGATGGTGGCCATTGGGTGTGCTGGTGTGGGGCTTGCTGCTGTTGGAGGGTGGTGTGCCCAAAACCGTTTAACTAGGAATTCTGTGTAAAAATATTTTAAACCTGGTAGGTCTCAGAGTATTGATTATGTTCTGATTTTGCCTTGAAATTTCAATAAAAGAATTAAAAGATTTTGCCCTTCCCTAAAAGCTATGAACTATAATCCTTGCACTCACCCATTTTATAACCCAGAGGACTGAATGTTGTATTCAGTTACCTATATAAACCTCAAATCAAAATTGCTAATATCAACACTTGCCTCACTCATCACTTTTACTTCTTAACACCCAATTTATTAGTAATTCTCTATCATTCTTTACCACTTCCTGACTGCAGAATTTGGATGGTCAGAGCGTCTATGCAGGTGTCTGATGTCAAAGAATTTTGACACTTCTACAAATTTCATACAAGAAATGGGAAAACATAAAAATGGTGCATTTCAGACATCATTCTGTGTTGACAGCAAGTCACTTAGCTATCGTTTGGTTTGTTTTTGGTTTAGTATGAAGAACTACTAGAAGCTGGTGAGTATACTTGTTTCTGTGCTTGTGTGTGTATATATGTGTGTGTGCATGCCTGTTGTGTGTGTATGTGTGTTACAAAGCAGTTTCATGAACTTTCAGAAAATACTGCTGTCTTTGCCTCCATTCTTCTTTTTTAACCTTTTACAAATAGCCAAAATAATGTATGGATCTGCAATTTTGCTGTCCTTTTCTCTCAGATGCAGGCAATAAAAGTTGATTTGCACTAACAAGCTAAAAGCTTTGAGTGCTACCAGACTGTGATGCATTCCAGGAGGGAGGGCAGTTATCCGAGCCTATGCTGGTAGAAAGCATTTTCACAATAGACCCCAGAAAGATTTAGAATCCAAGCCTGGGATTCAGTCTATTGTTCAGAAGTCATCTGATGTGAAAGAAAAGATTCAACTGAAAATTGGTCAGAGTGGAGACAATCTTCCTCTTTTTCTGCTTCTGATTCCAATATAGTCTAGATGTACAATGGGCACTGCACTTTAAGCCCTCCCTCTTTTCCCCTACAATTCCTACATTCTGATTATAATAGGTTCAGAGTATTCCTACTAATAATACATAAAAACATAAAGCATGTTTGTGAGAAAATACATGCTAGTAAAATCCATGCTAGAAATATAGCATGTTTGTGCTCCTGGCTGGGAGTTGACATTTTCATTAGTTGGAAAAAAAATAGAAAATATAACAAGGAAAAATATAAAATGAATATGAAAAAAATCTGCAAATAATGTGCATCTACCCTTTGCATTTGATATTTCATGAGTAAATGTGCTAAATATTCTCGAAAAGATTCTATTGTCCTGCATAAAATTACTGACTAGAAAAACAAAGCTGCAATCTTGCTAAGGTAGATTAAGCCTAAAGAATGTATATATAAGACTTCTTAAAAGTATAAAAGCAGAAATGCATAGCTTCAAATCTCAGCTGCTACAGAGAGTAGACCAACTAGTATGTGATCATCATGATTGTTCTGTTTGGGGAAACAAAAGATAGTGCAGGAAAGAATGGAGATACTATGAAGAAAAGGATGATGTAGAAGGGCAAGAACAGCCCAAATTCACAGAGCAGAGCCTCCATTTTTGAATCATGAACACATTCACATTCACATCAACAAAAACCAGAAAGATACAGAGGACTGTCACAATGAAATTAGAAAAAAAATATTTCTCAAATCATGAGATCATATGATACAGAGCGGTAGAGTAGTAGTGGTCTAATAGCTTGTATTTGAACCAAATAGCCTCATGCTTAAATCTCAGCTGCCTGTGTAATTTTGAGTTATTTGTTCAACTTTGCACATGTCAAAGACTATTACTAAAACCTTTTCAAGGTGTTGTAAGGATTACATGACAATGTACACAAGCTCTTGATGGAAATTTTTGGACTCAATGTTAAGCATTATTATTAACTATAAGCATGTATTTAAAAATAAAACATATGGCGTTAAAATATTTAACTTCACAAATAAATACATTTTCCTAATGGGTAAACAGTAAGTAGTAGTAATAGTAATGGAGATGTTGGTTATAGATGATATGTCCTTGTCCTCAGGCCTCAGAGATCTAAATAACAATCATTATGCCCTTCCCAGACTCTCGGCACTATTCTTGCCTTTAAAATTAAGGTTGTGTAGAACAGTAGTAACACCTTGCTGGAAACATAACCTTCTAGCTCTGTTAGGAAGATGGTTCCTTTTCTGCCTACTCATTTCTTGGCACAACAAATATAAACTAACAAGTAGCAGGATAGCTCAAAGCTTAATGGGATTTGTGCAAAGTTTCCTGGTAGAACTTTGCTCCCATCCTAAGAACCAGGATCTATGCTATACATCTTTGTAGAACTGGGGAAATGAAGAAAATGAAGTCTTTATGTAGTCCCTGGGCGAAACAGTAAGTGCAATGTGGTATTTCAATTTTTCTCCTTTCAGGTCGATAGCAAATCAGCCAAGCTATTTGTTCTCACCCATGACACTGTGTATACTCCTCCCTAAGGATATTTCTTATTGTTTCTTATCCAGAGGGTAAGTATCAGATTTGTCCCAGCCACAGTCTTTCAGTACCTTGCATGAACAGGATCTATATACAGCAGCATCTCTTTTCCAGCTACTTATTTATCTCCTGCATCAGTTCAGTTTAAAGACTCTCATGTGGCCCCGTGTGTGATCTCAGAAAGGAACAGCAATGCAAAAGTCTAGGAAACATTCATAAATTTGGGCACCGTTCTGAAAATCCAGCTGTAGCTTCAGGTATCATAGATTGGTTGAGATTCTTACTTGCAATTTCATTACATTAAAATTTTTCCTTTACTCTGTCTATTCCATTCATGCTTTCAAAGATCTTATTCCAATGAGCATTCTTCAGCATAATTGTGAAAGCTAGTCTCCATTTCATAGACTCTTTAGGAAATTCTGCCTCACACTGTTGGAATCCCTTCAATAGGGACCACTTCTAGGTGATGCCCAGCTGTGAACTGTCAAAAGGGAACAGTGCATAAATTGGGGAAGGAGTGAGTGCCTTAGTTATTGCAGGAAATGTTGGAGGTGTAACGCTACAAGAACATCCTTGTCATCTGGATTTTCTTTCTCTTTTTCAGTCTCTCTGGTTGCAGAAGTCACCTGAAGAAGTAAAAATTACTTTAAAAGCATTTCCTTTTACTAGTGATGCAACTTATAAACTAATTTTTTCACACATTCAAACTTCCTTACACTAGCATCTACCCTTGTACCAACCCTGTACTTATCCATCTCTTTATGAACATCTTAAATGCAAGTCAGTTGCACCAATGAATCAAAAATATTTTGACTATCAAATGATACACAAAGATATCGAGAGAATAGATACCTTGGAAATTTTTCACATACATAATTTTTGTGATGACCTTGCAAGGAGAAATACGAATTTAAAAATGTAGAATCATGTAATTTAAAAATTTTGTAGAACAACAGTAGTTCACTCAGTCTTTGTTAAACTGCTAGTGCACACTTACAAATTAAACTTTCATGTTGTAAAATAAATAATTTTATTTATGAATCACTAGTGTGGAATTAAATTTCCCAAGTCCTGACTTAATACAATTCACTGCTTTCTTCCTTTATTAATGTTTTAAAAAATATGTGACTACTAATTATGATTTCATACACAGAAATGAACACAAATACCACATCCTTGAAATTTATTATGCAATTTTAGCAATTCCCTGGTGTCCTCTTGTCATGGAATGGATACAAATATTCTTTTAGCTTTTAGTCTTAGAAAAAAAGTTTAAGTAAGTCTAAGTAAGCTACAAGTCCATTAAAAGTAATAGAAAGAGATAGAGATCAGCTCTAAGTAAACCCTGTGCTAAGGAATTTATCTTGCAAGTATTCACCTCCTATAGAAGATAAGGAAGGTTTTCTTACCCAATTAATTAAGACAGTTAAACTCAATGTCATGGCAAACAGATCCAATTTTTTCCATTACCAAGCCACTTCCACAGAAACTTGGCGAGAACACCATAAACTTGTGTAACACGATAACTGTAGCACTTCCAGGAACCCTGCTGTGCTTCGGAATTAACAGATTTAAATACAGGCTTATTTGAAAAAAATGGTGACTGATAACCACTGGCAAGACAGCTACTGATTCTATTTCTAAAACTGCCCTTCTCTAGCCTCATAATATAAAAGGAGACTGGTACTTGACTGTGTAATATCTTTGTCACTCATGATGTGGCTTGCAATAGGGGATCAAAAATTGATCAGTGGGTTTTCTGGAAACTGTGGGGCCAACCTGAGGTGAGAATAGTAATATCCTGCAAGTAATATTGACTTTGTCTAGCTTGTTACTAAACTCTGTTCTGCCATTTGCTATCTTCATTTTTCAATTATCAGTGTACATATTCATTTAGGCCCCTGGAGATTGATCTCCTCAAGATAAGTTGTTTTCTTCTTTTCTTATTCATTTTTGCTTCCAAACTGTGGCTAGCATGATGCTTTACATTACATAGAATTCAGTTATTTAATTAAAAAATAAATAAATAAATAACTCTTTAGGACTGGGGATACAGCTCAGTGTCATAAGCACCTGCCTGAGAAATGCAAGTCCTTGAGTTTGATTTGCAATACAAAAAACAAACAAACAAACCAATGTAACTCTAATTTTGCATGGTATTTTTTCAACACTGTTTTAAAAGTTTCACTAAGAATCTATATATTTAAATCAGTCAAAAAGTGTTTATTGAATGGTGTGTAGTTGAGCACACCTGTATGCCTGTGTGGTCTGTATGTGTGCATATGTGTTTCTCAAATAGATGAACATGTAAAAATTCAATGATAGTTTGTTATAAAGAATAAACAAATGTGTATGTGCATAAATTCTTATATATGTGTATATGTATGTGAATATATATACATATATATGTATATATATATATATGTATATGTATATATATTTTTGCTTTTTTGTGATTGGGATAAGCCCAGAGCCTCATACATGCTAAGCATATTTTCCATCATTGAACTACACTGCAAGCCTGTCCCAGTACTTTTCAAATGAATGAATATTCAAAAACAAAAACAAAAAGAAAAACATCATGCTGGCTGTTTTTGTCGGAGGCTACTTGATAAAAAGAAAGGGTAGGATTCACAGAAATCCTTTGAGAAGAAGTAGGTATAAAAATAATGGCTGAGGGGAGCATCCTCAATATTTAGAGAAGGACACTTACTTGAGATTTGTCTTTATAAGCAGTTAATTCACAAAGTTTCCTCCTGTCATGTTAGAAAGCAACTTGTTCCCCAAGGCAAGAAGGAGATTCTGACTAATCGTAGTTCTGAGAAAAATCGGCAAGTTGAATTCAGACTGATCATTTGCTTATTAGAACGACTCATCACCATAATTTTAAGCACCATGAAACATAAGTAAAATGAAAATAATTTAAGTAGTTAAATTGGGATCTCAGTTATTCATAAGAAGGTCCTTATAATATCACAGCGCGAAGACAATGATCATAATAATCATAATAATCTTGCTACGTCTACTATTACTAATAGATAAAAAGCTTGAGTTTATATTTTATTTTAATGCAGAGACCATTAAAACCAACATCAAATTCAATACCTTTGTTTCTGTACTCTCACTGCTGCTAGCTATTGTGGCCCTCATAAAACATAACAAAAACAAACAAAAAATGTTGGTTGAGATTCAGCATTACCATTTTGGACCAAAACAATCATAGAACTTCTCAATAAATTTGAATATATAGCTCTGATTAAAAATCATTGGTTAAATCTGCTGATGTGTATAAAGCAGGAAGAAGAAAAAGGAAAGAATGTGGAAGTGGTATCTGTAGGATAAGATATTCTTTACTCAAACTTTCTGTCCTATTCACTGTGGGGTCCAACTCTTTGAAACTTCCTATTTGTGATTATTTTCAATCATAAACAAAACTAATAAATAGTAAGTATACCCCATGTTTCCATTAAAAATGTTTATACTTATCAGTACTTGGCACATCTTCTTTTATCTACATGCTGTCTATCCCTTAAAGATTATTTTAAAGCAATTACTGACAGAGTATAATTTCATCTGTAAATACTGCAGTATTATCTCTAGACTATTAGAAATCTTTTACATTACAATAATGACATGGAACAATTTTAATAGCAAGGGAGAAAATTACACAAATTTAAATTTCTTTGCTTCAATATGAGTTATTAAATAAAACATTACCAGAATTGTCATGACTTAAAAACTGTTCAGTCAGGTTTTATTAGAGAAAAATATAACAAGAGAGAAGAATTTTTGAGAAATAATGATTAACCATTCTTATAATTTTCTCTAGAATGGACAAATTCACCCAAGAAAATTTAGAAACTGATAATTCCCACAGGGTCCTAAGGTTATCTGGTCCCTGAGGGCCTAATAGCAGCCACTAATGTTGAAGATCACACAGTTGGTGATTGAGAGAGGTAGGATCTCAAACCAGGTATCTAAGCCTACCAACTTCACTTTGGCTCCTTCCTTCCCACTGTTCTTTTCTGAATACTTCTCCTGGATCAGTGCTCATTATCTGCAAACCAGTCTGGGAAGTGGATCATTCAAGCATGTTTTCTCTTTCCACAGGCATCCTGCTCTAAACCAGGTCTAATGTGTTGGGGCTCTCCAATGTAACATAGAAAGTATAGCAGATAGACAGTTAATCTACATGTTGAAAATGATTAAAATTTCAAATCTTGTGTTAAGTGTGTTTTGACTATTGCCAAGTATAGTAAAATGGAATTCTGAAAATTTTTTTCCAGATTAGTTTTTTTTTGTTGTTGTTGTTGTTGTTTTGGTATTGGAAATCGAACTCAGGACCTTGCACTTGCCAGGCAGGCACTGCACCATTGAGCTATATCCCCAGCCTGAGTTTTCCAAATTCTGTGGCTTTGCCAAGATTTCCTAAGCTCATTTCTAAGAGCATGGAAGTACTGATGACTAAGTTTTATGGTCACATACTTGAAGGCCATGCTAAAACCCCTAAATTCTTATAGACTGTGCCTATTTGCTGAATGAAAGATAAAAATTTCAAGTTCTTACACCGAACTGAGCAGCCCCTTCTCTTACATAGATTTAAAATGAAAGTTACTCTTAATTTGTGTGTGGGGGTGGTCTTTCCCTGCTTTTCACACTAAACTTGTCATCCAGCAAAGCAGGAAAAAAATGTGTCAATGAAATGTTTGAGCTTTCAGGCCGTGGCGGATACAGGATTCTGATGTGAATACTAGTTACTGCTACTCACTCTTGCTTCATTGTCATTTTTGGGCCCAAGCAAGAGGAAAAAGATAGAGATATGAATTGGGACTTTTTGGTAAAAAGAGAGCTTGAATTGAGCTAGATGATTCTAATGGAGGGTTTTCTGCTAATACACTAAAATAGGGAACATAGATTAAGAAGAAAGTCAATGTTATTCTAGGGCCTCTAGTTTCAGTCCTTCATTGGACTTATGCATTGATTGCTTCTTGGTGGCCCCTTCTTCCTGCTTAACTAAATCCTTTCCTTCTTTTGAAACTAAGCTCAAGTTCTCCTATCCTCATGAGAGTTTGTACAACTCTTAGGATCCTCTGAGATTGTTTGTTTCTCTTCATTGTGGTGTAAGTGATTGTCTTTTTTTCACTCAAAAAGGAAATGAGAGGATGTTCTAAAATTAATTTCTAGGAAGGCACTGGATCAGAAAGCTGATGACACATCTGATAAACATATTTTCGTAGGCTCCCTTCTCCATATCTATTGATATTAAGTAATAAGGATTTGAGTATAACACAAATTCCTAGAAGGGGTTGGTAACAGGAGGAAACATTGCAGAAGGATGCAACTTCTAATCAGTGGGGTGCCCTCCAGGAAAGTTGACCACCTGCTACCTCCTGTACAGGTACTGATTGGGGTGAAGAAACCACAAAGAGCTGCTTCAGCAACCAACGAAGAGAACTGAGCTGTCATCTCCTGTGTCTGTATTGCTATCCAAAAAGGAAAAATTTATCTTTTGTTTCGTTAAACAAAATCTGCAATCATAGGTGAGTAGCCTAATCATTGTTTCCAAGCAACATAAAATTGTGAAGATAACTTATTTGGTATTTACTTGTATTCTTATTGTTTTTCTCTTCTTAAAATTTTAATTTCATTAGTACATGTTTGCAGTGCGTGCAGTTCACAGTCGTCTTGGGAAGTGGGTACATGAATATCGTGCAGCTGCTTTCTTTTGTTTTTTAATCCCCTTCTCCTTTCCTCCACCCTCTCTCCTTCTCTAATTCACCTATTCTGATTTTCATTGTTGTTGATTTTGTTAATCTTAACTCATGTTATGGCATATAATGTTTACATTAATTGAGGTTATTAGGTTCCTATACAGGGCATATTTTTAGTCTATTTATTTCTCCTTTTTCTTCTCCTTATCCCTTGTTCTTGTTCCATCAGACCACTTCCTTGCTGCAGAGATTCTTTTCTTTGTCCTCTTCTATCTACCTTTAATTATTCTCTTTGTTTTTACTTGGCCTTACTCAAATGAGAGATGCCATACAATATTTAATCTTGGGTGTCTGACTTGTTTCACTCAACATTATATTTTCCAGTCCATTTTCCTACAAATGTCTCAAATTTAGAACTAAAATTAGAAATTCCATATGACCCAGTTATCCCGCTTCTAGGCATTTTCCCCAAAGAGCTTAAGACCTCGTACTATCGTGATACATTCACACCAAAATTTATAGCTGCACAATTTGTAATAGCTAAATCCTAGATGCAGCCTTTATACCCATCAACAAATGATGAATGAAGACAATATGGTACAATATCTATATATATAATGGAATACTACTTGACTATAAAGAATGAAAAATTTGAGACATTTGTAGGAAAATGGATGTACTTAGAAAATATACTTTATATATATATCTTTCTATTGACCTTTTAATCTTTTGAGAGTCTACCCTGTTTCCTCAACTAAGTTGTAAATCTTATCTTAAAAACAAAACTCCACATTTTTATAGTCAACTAACCTGCAAATCCCACCAAAAAGGCAAACTCCTCATTTTTATATTTTCAACACACAAATGGGCAAAACAGACATTCAGTATAATTACCATTGCTGGTTAATAGTCTAAACCAAACACTGAAGTGTTAAAATACATGTGAAGCTACTTACAAAGGAAAAAGCTGGTTTTACTTGATAATGTAAAGTTATCATAGACTTCCAAATGAACAAGAATTCTGATGCGAAATGCCTAATATTAATAATAGAATGTTAATGATATAATTTATACTGCTGTGGTTCAAGGCATTTGGAGCCATTGTAAATCATACCAGTTACCACCATTTAGGAATTTTTTTGAGGAATGGAAACTTGGGTTATCTGGCAGCTACTTATAGTGAGTAACCCAGATAACTCATTTGGCAATCCAAACTCTGGATCATCTTTTTTGGACTTTTAGGTTTTTCCAAAAGCCATTCATAATCTCACTAAGACAATAAGAAAGCTAAAACATTGAAGTCCTTTTTTCAAACAGTGCAAAATGAATTGTTAGGTCTGATTTTTAGAAGTAGATGTAGGCATGCAGCTGCATAACTCTTAAAATTACTCTGAAACTGCTACTGAGGATGTTATAAATGACACCGTTCAATGTCTGTCATACAGCACCCTAACATTATACATTCATCTTGAGGTTTGTGGTTAGAAACCTTTTTGTATGCCCTAAAGAAATTGTATGCTTTGTGCTTTGGGGCATATTTCCTACCCTGATTTGGATAATACAAAGCTTAAATGGTTTTTATTCTCAACCAAGAAACCATATTAAGCTTTCTTATAAATTCATTCATTTTCTTCCCTTAGCCATGTTTTTATTCTTTAACTTGCATTTTATTCACTGTTTTATTTTATTCTTGTCAATTTGGAAGCTGACCTAAAATTGTTTCTAGAAGCATATGACATAGAAATACATAAAAATGAAGTCACACTCAGCATTAAATAGGCAGGCAACCTCTCTATGAAGGTCACTGGTGCAGATATCATCCCTGAAGTAACAACTAGCAGGCCTGAAATACACTGTGCAGGCCAGTGAAAAAACGGAATGACAGGAAGCTACTAAAGACAGTTTACCTGAGCACATAGAATAAAGGGTTACAAAAATCTTGAGCCTCTAGGCGTTGCGAGATAAAGGGAAAACACGGCCAAGGAGTCTGTCTTGCAAATAGGAAACTGTTAGTTAAGAAAACGCAGCTTGCTCAAGAAAGCCCAGGTAGCAAGATACAGGGTAGAAAAGGTTTTCTTGAGTACCAACATGGCGTTTCTTTAGTACTCCTGACTGACTTGAATAACCAGTGACTTCCACAGCAATGTTACCTGAAAGTCTGGACCAAAACAGTTTAAGCAGCACAATTGCAGAAATTGCTGGCACGAGAGAGAACATACTTATAGCCTTGGATAGGGGATGAAGCACTAGTTCTTACTATTTCTAGGTCAGAAACCTGTGCTACAGTAATTATTTATGTAAGTATGTTTAGTCACCACTCTGAGAGCCCAGCAACATGAAGATTAAAATTATACTTATTTGCCACCATCTTCAGGCGTAGCAAGATAGTCATGACTATTCATTATACAGACAACTTTAGATAGGAAAGCCTAAGGCCAAGATTGACGTTTGGCCAGGTGAGAAGGGACTAGAAAGTCCCCTAGGCTGTCAAGAAAAATATGCATTTCTGACGAGTCAGTATAGAGAGAAAGGTCAAGTTGTCAAAGACAGAATTTGGAAAGTCAGAACTGGAGGTTGACTTTATTAGTGCAAGTGACCTTTGTTCTTAGGGGCGAAACGTCTCTATTTTTTAAACAAATTTCATTTTTACAGCAATTTTAGACTTGTAGAAAAATCTTGCAGAAAGTAACAGTTCTTCTACCATAGTTTCTCTATTAACACCTTGTATTAATGTGGTCTGTTCATACAAATGATGAAACAATACCATATTGGTAGTATTAACAAAAGACCATCATTCACATTAGAGTTTACTCTTGGTGTTGCTAAAGTCTATGTTTAGATAAATACATTATGTTGAGTGTACACTACTATGCTACACTACAGAATAGTTTCACGGTCCTAAAATTGCCCTGTATTCATCATATTCATCTGTTACTTTTTTCTCATGAACCTCCGACAACCTCTGGTATTTGTATGGCATGAAGTTTGTATTCTTCAGAAAGTCACAGAGTTGGAATCATACTACTGTATGCAGCATCTTTAGCCAAGTTTGTTTTGCTTAGCAGTATATAAATTTAAGTTTTGGCCTGGGGTATAGCTCAGTGGCACAAGTGTCTGCCCCCAAGCATGAGGTTATGAGTTCGATCTCTGATACCAAAAATAAATAAATAAAAATAAACAAATAAAATAAAAATTTAAGTTTCTTCCATTTTTTGTAGCTTGATGTCTCACTTTATTTTTTCTGTGAATGACTTTGTTGTGTGGACATATCACTATTTGATTATTCCTTCACTTATTAAAGAGCATCTTGTGTCTAATTGTTAACTATTATTACTAAAGAAGCTACTATAAATATTAGTGTGCATGTTTTTATTTGAGGACAGGTTTTCAATTCTTTTGAGTAAATGCCAATGATTATGATTATTTGATCTTATAAGAAAACTGTTAAAATTTGCAAGAATTCTTGATTGTGTTCTAAGGTACCCATCCAGTTTTATATTCTGATTAGCAATGATGAAGAGTTTTGATTTCTCTGACTACACATAAGCATTTAATATTGCTAATATTTTAAATTGCAGTCATTCTAATAGGTGCATCATACTGTCTCATTATTGTGTAGTTTGCAATTCCATAATAATGCATGGCATCAAACTTCTTTTAGTTTGGTTGTTTTCGTGTGTGTATGTTCTCTGATGATAAAGACATTCAAATATTTTTTCATTTTCTATTTAGGTTCATTTTCTAATTGTTACACTTTTTGAAAATCCTTTGTATACTTTGGATATAAACCTTTTACTAAATATGTAGTAAAAAAACTATTTTTTCCAGGCCATGATCTTTGTTTTCATTCTCTTTAACAGTGTCTTTCACAGAACTGAAAATTTTGTCTAGTGAAATACAATTTGTTAATTTAATCTTCCATAAATCAAGCAGTTGATGTTCTATCTAAAGAGTCATCATGAAATCCAAGTCATCTAGATTTTTCTCTTTATCTTCTAGAAATTTCATATTTTTGAATTTTATATTCAATCTATCATCTAATTTGAGCTATTTTTTGTGAGAGATTTAAGGACTATATCTAAATATTTTGTTGTCTGTCTGCATACATATGTTCACTTACTCCAGTACCATTAGTTGCAAAAAAATTCCCCATTGGATTTTCTTTGCTCCTCTTTCGAAGGCCAGTTGGCAAGTTGTTGGGTCTATTTCTGGGCTTTTTGTACTATAAAACTAATGTGTATTTTAAGTTTTTCAACACTACTACCCTTCCTTGATTATGATAGCTTATCATTACTGAAGTTGGACATCATCGGTCTCTTTGCTCTTCTTTGGTATTGCCCTGGTAATTCTAAATCTTTTGCATTTCATGTAAATTTTATAATCTGCATGTCAATTCCTACAAAATAACTTTTAGGAATTTTGCTAGGGATTACACTGAACTAATAACTCTTTTTATTCATGATCATGAGATATCTTTTCATTTATTTGGCTCTTTTTTATTTTATATTTTATGGTTTTTCTTACATAGATCTTGTATATATTTTGCTAAATTTATACATAAATATTTATTTTCAGATTGTGTTAAATATTGTTTCTTTTTCATTGTTTTATTTTTAATTCAAATTCAAATTGTATACTGATACTATATAGAAAAGAAGTCAAGTTTTCTCTATTGGTTTTGTATCTTATAACCTTGTTATAATTACCTATCAGGTCACTGATATTATTTGTCCATTGTTTTGAATATTCTAGGTAGATAAACATACTACTTCTGAACAATGATGATTTTATTTCTTTTCTCCCAATCAATGTACCCTTCATTCTGTTTTTGTGTTTACTAGGTATTGCTTCCACTACAATGGTAAATGGCAGTGTTAACATAGAATATCTTTGTTTTGCTCCCAACCTTAGGGATAAAAAGTGTAATTTTCCACAGTTAAGGTTAATGCTAGCTGTAATTTTCTTTTTCCTGTAGATTTTTATCAAATTGAGATGATTCTCAATTCCCAGTTTTTTGAGAGCTTTTTTACTATGTACATCGATGTATGCTGGAATTTGTTAAAATCTATTTTCTGCATCTATTGATAATAGTCCTGTCTTTTTTCTTATTCAGACTGTTGATATGGTAAATTACATTAACAGATTTTCTAATACTTAATCAGCCTCACATACCTCAAATGATCCAATTTGGTCGTGGCATGCAATCATTTTATTCATTGTTGTGCATCCATGGTCATAACAGATATTAGCCTGCAATTTTCTTTCCTAGTAATATCTTTCTTGAGTTTCTTTATTAAGGCCATGCTAACCTCACATAAAGAGATAGTGCTACTTTTGTTTTTATTTTCTGGAAGAGACTATAGAGAATTTACCTCTATTATTTCCGTTTTCACTGGTTATGCTTTGCCTTGAACCCACACATGCTGGTGCTATGTGAAGTGGGGATAAGGACAAGCCTTGTAGGTAAAGCTTATTTTTTAAAAAAGGACCTGTTGGAAAATTAACTTTCCTGACAACTCATAGTTTCTATGTTGAGACTAGCATAGGCAATTGATAGTTAAAATTACTAGTAATAGCTCAACATTCAAAATGCTTGCTCTAAAAAGTCTATTACATTTGTAAATGGAACCAGAGAGAAGGCCTAAAACAATTATTGCAGCTATAAACCAAAAAAGTGCTATCCATTTACATAGTGGGTAATGAAATATTGATTACACATTGACATTGTAAGCTCTGGTTGCAGATGCAAAGTATACCATCAACTAATTGTCTTAAGGCATAACAAACATGTTGTGTTCAGTGATGTTTGGAAACAAAGTAAAAAGAGTTACTTTCAAGTTTATTTGAATAGTATTTTAAAATCAGTTACACATTGGGAAAAAAAAAAAAAGAAGTCCACTTGACCAGAGTCTATTTCCAGATTTGAAATATAAGGACTGATCTTACAAAGTTTTATTTTTAGCATTTGTTTAAAGTATTTCAGTGAACAAAAATGAGCCAAATACACTTCTTGACTCTAACAAATTGCATTTTAGAAAACAATATTACAATTATAAATGCCATTATAAAAAATGTTTGTAAGATAGGTGGCTTAAAGAGGGTCCAAATGCAAAACCACAGGGCAAAGTTTGGTTAACTATTTCTTTAAAGGGCCAGATAATAAATATTTTAGGATTTGTAAGCTGCGATCTTGGTTGTAACTACTCTGCTTTTGTAGCACAGAAGCTACCCGGTAAAAGTATGAATATGGCTGTGTATCAATTAAACTTTATTTATAAAATATGTGACTGGCAAGATTTGGTCTATAGTTGGTCCATAGTTGTCAATCCCTGCTGTTAAGTTTCAAAGGAAAAAAGAATGCTGTGAAAAATGTTTTTCAAATGATAAAACTCTGTCCAAATGTAAAATTATCATTCATTGCACTTACTGAAGACTGATACAGTGTACAACCTGATGTCACCACACAAGTGATAGTCACTGATGATAAGCCAATTTGTTGCTAGGTGAATCCAGTGAGTGACAGTAGTGAACATCCTTTTCTTAGAAGAAAGAGAAGAAGAAATAAACCCTTCACATTTCTTTTACATTTAGTTGTAGGATTTTATCTTCCCAGGAGATTAACAAATTTTAAATGTGTGTTTGTACTGTTTCTAATGAACTTTGGGATTTCATCCAACTCTGAATTTAATATGATTTCTCATCCCTTCCCTTCCCACCTATTAACTGCACTTAATCCTGAAACCTTCCTGGTGCTAAGTTAGGAGTCAGGTATTCTGCAACTCAGCAAACTGTACCTCAGTTTGGTAAGTCTCTTTATGTTCTAAGAGTTTCCTTTGCATTTTCTTTTTCAACCAGTAGTATAAATTCATTCACATCTGCCTTTCTTCATACCTGAATATCTGTTTTTTTCAGAGTTCAGCAAGCAGGTCTTTTGTCTCTCACATTTAGAGCTAAGTAGATTGCTTTTTGCTGCAGGTTGAATGTTTTATTTTATCATCATGAGACTAAGCAGCTGCAGGTTTCTGAACTTGAGGGATTTACCCAACCAGAGTGGTCTCTATGGTAATCTGCTCTCTACCATTCTGTTCTCAAATTTGGCTCCCTGAACCACAAATCTGTTTGTTTTAACAGGTTAGACATTTTGACAACTATTTTCTGTAACATATGCAGAGTAGACATTCAAAATGTTACTGCATAGTTGAAATCTTTAACACACAAGAGGTTTCAACTGGTGCCATGAATGTTTTTTTTAAATAATTTATAATGAGTTAACATTTTTAATTGTTTTCATCTCTTTAGATGCAGTTCATTTGAAAGTATGATTACTATTTTTCCAAAACAACAAAAGCTTTGCAGGTAATTCATATGTGAACAGTAGCAGAAATTTTCATTGCTGTATTAATTATTCTACTGTAGAATTTCAGGATTCAGCAACTCTTTTCAGCCTGTTCTTACTAAGGAGTGTTTCACATCTTTAAGAACATCCGTCTGCATACAGTTTTTTTTTTCTCATCTTACAAGCCTGATTTTAAATATCAAATGTGTCTTGACTAATGAAGAATTTAAAAAGTTACCCATTTTATAATTATTTCCTTGGTGATTTTTCTACCATTATTTTAAGGACTTTATTTTTATCAGACAGATAGGTGAAATTCTGTAATTCATACCTCATACCTTGACATTCCAATTCTGCACAGCACATTTAATGCTTACACCCATATCAGTAACTGATGATAATCTCTTAGTGGGCAAGAACTAGAGCTATTTGATAGTCTATGTGCCATTCTCAGCAACAAGTTCAGGGACTCAGGAAACACATATATACATATATAGTTTTTGCAGCAAAATGCCTAGTGAAGTGAAAAATTATCAATTTTCCCATCTATCTTAAATTCAGGGAGAAGAAAGTAATAGAAGATGTTTATGTCATTATTTTAGTCCTGACGCAAACACATTCTCTTTATCTGCACAAGTTATAAATAGTCATCTGTTATCACACGATATAAACATCATCCTTATATTAAAATTGGAAATCATGTTCACAAAAAAACATTTACCACTCTAGAATAAGAATCCTGAACTGCATTGAAAGTAGACTTGGGAACTCGATAAAAAGTTAATTTCAGCTAATTAGCCACATTAAGAAGTTCTTTCAGCATTGGGGAGTATAGCTTAGTGGTAGAATGTGTGCCAGCCTGGCAAGGACCAGGCTGGCTTCTCAGCTCAGTACACATGCACATGCCTGCACGTATTCACATGCACAAGCACGTACACATTTACATAGACAAATGTCATGTAGAACAATAGCTAGTCTTCTGTTTACTATAAAATTAGAAGATCTGAGATATAGAAGATAACTGTGGTCATGTTAGTCAGTCATCTGTTGCTGAAGCATTGTAAGTGTATATGATCAAAAACTATTGAAGCAACAGAACTGTCAAGAGGGACCAGGGTTATGAAGAGAGAATGGATAGTCTTTTAATCAAATGATGCTCCAATATTTTCATATCTGTATATCTTGGTTATTTTTTGCTCATTGCCAAGAGAAAATACCTGATGCCCAAAATTAGAGAAGGAAAAGTTTATTTCTTACAGTTTCTCAGGAGTTTCAGTCCATACTCAGTTGGCTCCAAGGCAGCGTGGCGTGGAAGGGCTGCCATTCATGGTGGCCACACACAGCAAGTGCACTGGCAAGAGAAAGAGGGCGGAAGAGCAAGAGGAAGGCCCGCCTTCCCTTACACTGTATGTCAGCTCCACCCCTGGGTAGGTGCGGCACTCACATCACCAATTCCGGTGCTAGACAACAGACTGTTCACAAGCAAGTGCCAGACTCAGCCCCATAAAAAGTATATGAGGACTTGGGGGTACATAGTATCACCCAATACACCATAGGAATCATGCTACTTTAATTAATATATCATTCTGCATACAAAACTGAATTTAAAACAGAACATAGGCATGATATAAGAACAAAATATATGAAGTTTCTAAAATCAAATTCAGAAGAACTTCTTTATAGCTTTGAGTTCAGAAATGTTTTGGATTCAATAAAAAAGGATAATCCATAAATGTAAAAACGGTGATAAAACTGACTTCACCAAAATTAAGAACTGCTTTCAGGAAACACTATTAAGATAATTAAAAGCAAATCTTAACTGGGAGTAAGTATTTCAAAACCACATATCTAATAAACACTTATATAATTAAAAATTACCTCAAAACTTGGGAGTAAAAATAACCAGTTAATAAAAATAGGCAAATGATATAAACAGATCACAGCAAATAATTAATTACAAGTAAAAATAATCATTATTTATCCCTTCCACAGACATGCCTTTGAGTTTCCTAGAAATGTAATTGACTTCAATTGTTATGTCTTTTGGTAGGTTAAGTGTTTCTGCTTTAACATTTTGTTCTTTGATACATTTTGATTTTATGTCAGTACATGGTGAAAGATATGGTTCTAAGTCCAATCTTCTGCATGTGGATACCCAGTTTTCCCAATGCCATTTATTAGAGAGGTTATCTTTTCTCCAGTGTAAATGTTTGACCTCTTTGTCAAAGGTCAAATATTTGAATGTGCTTGGAGTTGTTTCTGCATTCTCTATTCTGTTCTATTGATCCTTGCTTCTGTTGTTATACCAGCAACATGCTGTTTTTAAACAGATTATAGAAAGCACTCAAAGAATTAGAACTCCCCCAAAATAAAAGACTCAATCAAAAAATGGGCAAGGGAAAAGAACAGACACTTTACAGAAGAAGTACAAATGACTAGTAAGTACACGAAGAAATGTTCAGTGTCACTATCATTAGAGAAATATAGATTAAAACAACACCGAGTGGCACAAATTATAACAAATACTGGTGAGACTATGGGATAAAAGGAACATTTGCACATTATGGGTTGGAGTGTAAACAATACAAGCACTATAGAAATCAGTATGGAAATTCATAAAAAAACTAAAACTAGAAAATCCACTTGATCCCATTATTTACCTTCTGGTATCCTTCTGAAAGAGTTAAAGACATCATATTACAGTGATCTGTGTGTAGCCATGATCACAGCAGCACAATTTATAATAGCTAAAGCTTGAAAGCAGCCTATATGTCCATCAATAGATGAATGGATAAAGAAAATACAATATTTATCTACAATGGAGCACTATTCTGCAACAAAGGATAAACTTAGGTCATTTGTAGGAAAATGGATTTACCTTGGAACAAGAATGTTAACTGAAGTAAATCAGACATTCAAACTTAAATATTGTATGGTTTCTCTTATATAAGACCATGTATATAAAGAGAAAACTAAAGCTAAAACTAGGGAGCTAGATCTTTCTCAGATGGGAAGGAGATCAAGAGATGGAGGGAAGGAACAGGAAGAGGAGGGAAAGGGAATGAGCAAAGGAAATAAGATGAGTTATCAATATGTACCAACTCCACAAAAAGAATATAAACATTATGCACTACAAATATGTACTAATAAAAATAAATTTAAAAAATTAAAGGCAATTTACAGCATATTTGGAAGACTGCTTTTGGAGTTTCTATTTTATTTCCTTTTATTTGGTTAACTATTTCTCTATACTGGTGTCAGTGCCATACCATTTTGATTATTGTGACTTTATAATATTTTGTGAATTCAGGTAGTGTAGCATCTTTCTACTCTTTCTTGTGCTGTTTTAGTTCTTTTACTCTCTCTCTGTCTCTTTCTTTCCCTTTCTCTGTCTCTCTTTATTTTTTGAATAAATTCCTGCATACCTAAGTAAGAAAAAGTCTGCTGTTGAATCCAGAGATAGAATAAGGGAGAATTAGCAAAGTACAGTGGTTTGTGCCTGTTGTCCCAGATATTCTGGAGACTGATCACAGAAAATCATGTAAGGCTGTGAGTTTTAGGCCAGTTTGAATAATGTAGCAGTACCCTATCTCAAAAAGGAAAAAAAATCAAATAGGGAAGAATTAATATTTAATAATATTGAGTTTTCAAATATTGTACATACTAGTTTCCATTAATGTAGGTTTTCATATTATTCGGACCCATGTTTTATCATTTCAATAGTATAGTCTTACAAATCTTTCATTAAATTTTCTCTTGAGTATTTAATATTTTGACACTATTACAAGTGACATTTTAAAATTTTAATTTCCAATTTTTATTGATTTTGAAATACTTATACCCTGAAGTCTTGCTTATCTCCTATTACTTCAAGTAGCTCTTTTTGTAAGCTCATCAGGAATTCCTAAGTGGATGATTGTATCATTCAAAAGAACCAAGAATCTACTTCTTTCTCTGCAAGCTGCATGCCTTATGTTGATTCATGTGCCTTATTACACTGAGTAGGACATCCAGAGTAATAGAAATAATGAAAGTGGACTCTCTTGCCTTTTCCTGACCTTTAATTCAAAATATTACTCTCTCACCTTTGCATATAATACCTGTAGGCTTTTCACAGATACTCTTTATCAGCTTGCACAGGCTCTCTTTCCCCTGTAATTGGTCAAAGTTTTTATTAGGAATATAGAATAGTCTCAAAAATCCTGTTCTGTATTATTGATGTGAATATCTGGCTTAGATTTTTTGTCTTTTAGTATGGTGAATTGCACTGATTGATTTTTAAATATAAAGCTCATTCCCAGGAAAAATCTTATTCAGCAATAATACAATATCCTTTATACATTCTATTAGTTTGCTAAAATTTTGTTAGAGATTTTTACATGTGTGTTTATGTGGGATATTTTATTTCCTTGAAATACTTTCCATTCTTTGATGTAAGAATGATTTTGTTCTCATAGACTATTTTGGGAAATAATCTTTCCTTTTTTTTCTAGATATGTTCATGCAGAGTTGTAGAAAAAATAAATGAAATCAGGACAAAAGTTTTTTGATTTTTGCTTTTTCATGTATATGTGTGAAGATCAGTCAACTGATAAATTTTTAATGAAATTAACCAAGGAAAAAGGTTAAATTTATTAAATTCAGGGATATAGGAGAGGGCACAATGACCAATTTGGCAGAAAAAAAAGTACCTAATGACACAATACAAACAGTGATAATCCAACAAACTAAATTAAATAAGCAAATTCCTTAAAAGACATAAATTACTAAACCTGATTCCAAAGAAATACACAATCTAAGTAAATCTGTAACATATAATGAAATCAAACTACTAATTTTCAAACTTCTTGGAAGAAAAGCTCAAGATCATATGACTTTATTAGTAAATCCAATCAAATATTTAAAGAACAATTAACACCAATCCTTCACTATCTCTTTCAAAAATAATAGGGACATTTCTCAAATCATTCTATTAGTTTAATATTTCCTTAATACAAAACCATGGTAAAATACTACAATGAAAGGCAAGATACAAACCATCATTTTTTATGAATGTTGTTGTAGTCAGTGGTTGCAAGGAGCACAATTACACAGGACACAGAATTTATAATGTTATTTTATGATGATCACCCAGAGTTAAATACAAGAAAGTGCAGGAAATCTGTTCACAACAGTGAAGAACTAGAAAGTCCGGTCGAGGGCGATGTTACTAAATGCAGAAAAAAATTATAGCATTTGATAATATTTTGTGCTGTTGTATGATACAAATGCCCAACAAAATAAGAATAGAAGAAACTTCTTCAAACTGATAAAGAGTATACAGGTACAAAACTCCCTAGGTAACAACAGACTTAACCCATACCTAACAATACACTTAATCATATGAAAGAATACATGGTTTACATCTATGATCAGGAAATGACAGAATGTTTGTTCACATCACTTCTGTCCAAATTGCATGTTCAAAGAATACCATGGCATTGGTTATCTGTAGTCTCAACTACTCAGCAACCTGAGGCAAGATGATAGCCTAAGCCTAGAAGTTTAGGTCTTGTCTGGGTTCCCTAAAAAGACTCCATGTTTTAAGACAAACAAATAAATTATGTATCCATTGATTGTATATATCACATTTAATTTAGCCATTCACTGATAGATGGGAATTGAGTTTTGTAGGTGTATCAGTTAGGGTTTACCAGAGGAAACAGAAATTACATGTAATCAATCAACCACTACAGTATCTTTTTTGTCTATGATCATTTTTATAACATTTTGGATGAATCTACATTTTTAATTTTCACGCATTAGACCTAGCGGTTGAACTATTGAGTCATATGGAAAATCTGTTTAACCATTTAAATAACTACTGAAGTGTTTTCCAAAGTGACTGCACCTTTTTACTTTTCTACAAGGTTGATATGAGATTTCTAAACTTTTGACAAGTTTGCTAACATTGTTAGTATCTATCCTCTTGTTATTGTAGCCATCTCAATGAATGTGAGATGGAATCTCATTGTAGTTTTGATTGGTATTTTCCTGTTGGCAAAAAATGTTGAGAATCTATTCATTCATGTATTGCCACATGTTTATCTTGTTTGGAGAAATGTCTCTTTAGACTCTTTAATTTAAAAAAATTATGTGTTTACTATTAAATTATAATAGTTCTCTATATATTGTTACATATACTTATATATTCTGGATTCAATTTGTTACATACATGATAGTCATATATGGTTTCATTTTTTTAGCTTGTATGAACCCCAATCCTATTTTTTATTATCACTTATGCTATTATATCTAAGAAAAATCCACCTTAAGGTACTGAAGACTTACAGCTATTGTTTGTGAGAGTTGAACAATGAACAAATAACAATTTGAGTCAAATTAATAGTTGAATATAGAAGGTAAATGGTTTTACATCCATTATAAGTAGAATCAGTAATATTATTCCAAAGAAAGAAAGAAAGAAAGAAAGAAAGAAAGAAAGAAAGAAAGAAAGAAAGAGGCCTAAGGGAAAAGTCAAATAAAATTAAAGCATATGAACATAAATATATGTTAGAAGAGAATTATCTCTATATTGTTTGGTCAAATTTAATATTTAAAATTAGAAATAATAATATTAAGGCTGGCTTTTACATTTTATTCAAAACTGTTGCTTAATTTAATTTTGTTACAGAAATTTTGATTGATGTGCTTATCAGCAAGTCATTTGGTACAGATGTATTTATACTTTCTTTCTTTTCTTTTTTTTTTTTTTTTTTTTTTTTTTTTTTTTTTTTTTTTTTTTTTTTTTTGCGCGGTACCAGGGATCAAGCTCACAACCTCGCGCCTGCCAGTCAGGCACTTAGGCCACAGAGCCAAACTCCCGGCCCTGTTTTTTTCGAGGCAGGGTCGCACTATGTAGTTCAGGTCGGTCTTGTGCTCACGTTGTAGCCCAAACCGGCCTCGAACTCACAACGCTCCACCTACCTCAGCCTCCCGAGTGCTGGGATTAAAGGTGTGTGCTACCACGCCCGTCTTGTATTTATACTTTCAAAACATTTAGTGGAAACATAATAAAAGTTAGTTATTGAGTACCAAGTAAAATTGGCTTGAATAATCTTTTCCCCGAAGATTCTCCTGCGCAATTAGTTGATCAAATTGACCATTCACTTTGCAGTCTAAAGAATAGAACTTAAACCAACTAATAGACCTCAGAAATAATGAGCTCTAATTAACTGATGTTGTTACTTTAATTTTAACCCTTTGATATCATTAGGGAAAAAAGAAAAAAATCTTTGTAGGAATAAGAATATTTCTAGTATTTTAACTTAGTTTATTTACTATGACATAAGAGGCATGCAGTAAATACTATACATAATTTCTGAGACCAGGAAAGAAACAAAAATCAATCATAGTTCTGACTACTTGTATTCATCCTATTTGAGCCTTGTAAAAATTTCACACATACACGAATTAATGGCACATCACATAATAAGAACATCTTTGAAATGGAAATTTAAAGTGAAAAGGGAAGATACCCAGAGAGTTATTTTGAGTCACACAATGGAATAAATTGCCATGATACAGTGCATACTGAGCAGCATATCAAGTGGTATAAGGTTACTACTATAATTTGCATTTCCCGAATGACCATTGATGTTGAACATTTTTTCATGTATTTATTTGCCATTTGTATTTATTTGTCTGAGAAGTGTGTATTCATCTCAGATGCCCATTTTTGGATTGGGTCCTTGAATTTTAGGGGCCTAATTTCTTTTAATTCTTTATACATTTTAGATAGAAGTCCTTTGTCTGATGGACAATTGGCTAAGATATTTTCCCAATTCATGGGTTTTCTTTTCACTCTGTTGGAGATTTCCTTTGACTTGCAAAAACTTTTTAGTAAGATGAGACCCCAGTTGTTGATTCTAGAAAGTGTTTCCCATGCAATTTGATTTTTGTTCATGAACTCTCTGCCTACTCCTATGTCACCAAGATTTTTACCTATTCTGTCTTCTGGTAAGTTTAGTGTAGTGTCTCTGTGTAAATACCGTATTGTCTCCCTAGTGTAAGAAACTGAAAAAGTATGTATGATACAAAATCTATAATAAATACTATGTAAGGGTAAAAAACAGCTCAAAGAGCAAAAGTAATTAGGAAGCGAAAAGGAGGAAAGAGAGAAGGGAAATATATAAATCTGTATATATGTATATGTAAGATAACTAAGACGAACACACTGCTGAATGTATTCGTTATTGAGAAAGAACAATTAATACTCATAAGATTAGATCAACTTTACATGTCTGTATCTGTTAATGTAAACAACAATTTTGAAGATAACAATACGCAATATTACAACCATTGTTGTTTCTATCATCCTGTTTTGTAAACCTGCAGTGTTACTGTTGTGCATTTACTCTAGTCGTTTGTTTGTCTCTTTTGCTTTTTATCTTTGTTATATGTGCCTTTTTTTTCTCTTAAAAAAAAAGGTTACTACTATAAATAAACACACAGATCCATACATCCTCAGACTTGGTGGCCCTCCTTCAACTTTATGTTCACACATCTCCTGAAAGTCACTACTTCTTTGAAGTTCAAACAAATATCCTAACTTCACAATTTCTAAGCAAGTAAGCACTTGTTTTCCTTTTATTTTCTGGCTTGCAAAGTATACATTTTCAGGTATGTGGGTGTACTCGTGTGCACATCCTTATGTCCACATATTTTGCAATTTTCACTCATAAGCTTTCCTTCCATAGTGCTACACTATCTAAAAATGCCATGAAAGAGAATGAAGGCATGGAAAAAAAGGTAAGATTATTTCTACCTAGAGCAACACTCACTTCTCTGCCAAAAAAAAAAAAAAAAAAAAAAAATACAAGATGTAAAATGATGATATCCAGGAATAATCTATCTTCAAGTGTGTATCTTTAACAAAAATTTTTTTTTTTTTTTTGGTGTGTGGTTGCTTTAAAACATTTTGTGTCAGATCCCAGCATTTGCACAGCAGAATATTTTGCATGAAAATCAAGGTTCTTGGTATCTCTTTAAAAACTGAAAGATCCGAAAACAGAAATTTTAGCTCCATAAGTCGGCAGTAGTCATCTAGCTAGCTCCTGGTAGGCCCTGATATAAGGCCTAAACCTCTCCAGGTGACTGATGAATCTATTGTCTCTACTTTACTCATTTATATTTCCTACCTGACCCCTGCAAGGATTTGAGTTTGCATCCATTTTTTAGATCCAAATGTATTGTTTTTCTCTGTTTTATAGTCATCAGTTCTCTCAGCATTCAATTAAAATAAATTACCAGCCTAGAAGTAGTCTGTTTTTGAGAAATGAAAAGAAATTTTTAGTATTGCTTTCACAGTTAATGTGTAATTACTTAGTGAATTACTGCCATACTTTGAGTTTCTTTAGGACTGTTCTGGAAGGTATGCAGAAAATCATTCTTATTTTCAAACAAATTCTTGAAACAGAACCTCTATTTAACATAGTGGACGAAATGTGACACCAATATGTAGTTTTGCTGTTCTGAGCAGGATGACAACACAAGTGAAAATAGGTGTGTAAACACCAGGAGAAAGTAATGAAAAACAAGACTGCTAAGATTGCCAAGACCAGTGGTATTTTATGATGGCCCGGAACAACAACTACCGCACTTCTCTTATAGTCATTGTATTTACAGACTTTGGTATTCATTTTCCCTTATGAATTAATTTTTAAAGAAATATGAAAGACTTTCTGCCTTTTCATGGACCCTTTAAATTGCTTGCACAGAGTATGTCACCTATTGCACAATTAATGATTCTGATCGAAATATTTAACCCAAAACCAAAACCAAAATGTGCATTTGAACATAATATAGATTAAAAAGAACAGAAAGCTAGCAGAAGTCTGATTATGGAATGTATCTTTCACACTGAATGGAAATTCTAGATCCCAGGAAAATCTTTTAAAACATTTAAACTTCCTTTGGGGACAAAATTTTACAGAGTGAAAGCTGTATAATGGAAGAAGAAAGTACAGCCTACAGAAGATGTTACCAGTGTCCACTACATTTTCGGACTTTCTCTAAAGTGTTCTTTAATCACTTGGAAACCAATAAGCCCTCTTTGTATGCAAAAGTCATCATGATAATATAATTCAGTGGTGTACATCATTTACCTTTTAACTGGCTACATTTGAAGAACAATAAATTCATCAAAATCCTTAGCTAAATTAAGAAAAAGAAATTAAAGACTCTCAGTTGTCCTAGTAACCTTTTTCAAAGTGTTGATCTAAACTAAAGTAAGTTTAGTGTGATGGAAATTTCATTGCAACTGAAAACTATTAAGCAAAACAAAAGGCAGATAGGTACTAATTGCAACTGAAGATCATTACCCTTTATTGCTGAAGTTCCTAGGTACACAGGGCTGTGGGTGTGACTACACATCTAGCTTCCATTAACTAAACACGGATCATGGGCTGGGACTGCCTTTGAAAGGCAAACAAATGGGCTGGCTGTGGTGGTGCACACCTGCAATCCCAGCACTCTGCAGGCTGAGGCAGGAGGATCACCATAAATTGAAGGCCAGCCTGGGACATATAAATGAGTTGAAGGCCAGCTTGCACTACATAGTGAGACCTAGCCTCAAAACAAAAACAAAAACAAAAACAAAAACAAAAACAAAAAAAAAACTGGAAAAGCAAACAAGCACAACCCAAGCAAGGGTCAGGAGAATGGGTTTTAAAAGATATTTCCTCCATTTGCATTGTAGACACGTTATTGACATTTATCATATTTTTTGGCACTTGACTTATAAGTTTCCACCTATTCCTTCATTAAATCAATGTAATAGAGATACAATGCTTCTCATGAAGTAAAACTTTAAAATTGCATGAACAAGTGATAGAAGAACTTATCTGATACCAACGGTACCAACAAAAGAAGTAGCCTGAAACCATCAAAATAATGTCTATTTGGCTGAAACCCAAAGAGCCTGTTTACTGCCTATCCTTTTCAATATCAACCAAAAGCAGTATTTTCAGAGTTGTCATCCAAACAGGAAAGTTAATTTAAAAAACATAAAGTTATGAGTGGGTATGTTACAGTTGAGTGGGCCAATAACAGTCCAGGTTGTGATGTAAGATGAAGAGAGCGTTGCCAAGTGTGCATTCAGTAGTGAGGAGGAAGCAGGCGTGTTCCCTGAAGATCATGAGGAAGGTAGCAGCAGCAACAGGAAAGGGGAAAAAAGGGAAAGGGGGCCAAGAACTCGGGCCGTCAGAATTTAAAGGTCAGACACCTCTGGCTTTGGGTGCCTCTCACTGACTCTCTGTGGGCACCAGAGCTCTGCCAGCTACACATGGCATTGCTTAGAATCTGCTACTTCATTTTACACCTCTTTTAGGATAATGAAAGCAGGAATAACGACTGAGTGCTGTGCAGGGTTAGATGGGGGTGAAGGGAGTGACTCACTCAGCTCCTTTGTTTCTAACTGTCCTAGGCATGTTTGGTTTCTCCAAAGAAACAAAATGAATACTATACATACATACATACATATATATATGTATGTATGTATAAAAAGAAATTTATTAAGTAGGGTTACAGGATGAGACACAGAAGAGCTGCAATGGTCACCTGCAGGATCAAGACCAGAGAATTCAAAATAGAGGTCCTCTGCTTGGACCGCCACCGGCTCCAGTCACAGGCAGTGGTGGATGGCCTGAAGCCACGTGTGCGTGCATCTGTGTTGAAAGGAAGACAAGTCTGTGACGGAAGGCTGAAAAACTGGAGTGCCGCATCTGAAGGCGATGGTGAACACCGGCATGCCTCCAACAAGGGAAATTCTTTTCTCCTTCTTTCTCTTTTTATTCTGTACAGGTTACCAGGCCTGCTGGTTCATGCCACCCACACCTGGGGTGATTATTTCTCCCTTAGGTGCTGGCCTACATGTCCATGATCCATAGACACACCCAGAAATTTTACTAATCAGTCAAATTGACATATCACAATTAATGATCACGCTTGGAAAATGACATACTAAGTGGGGATAAACAACTCCCTCAACTCCTTTTCATTTATGAAAGAAACTTTCAAATCATTGAAAATTTTCAAATTGTTGACCAGTTATGATATAACAAGAAAGCACTCTATTCAGGTTAATTTATGCAAAAAGTTGCATGCAATTTTATAATCATCTGATTTAATTGGGAAGAGAGAAGAAAAGTGACATTGGTGTTAGAAAATTAAACATGGACAAATATCAAAATATATCAAGCAAAACTGGAGATTTAGGTTCAAGAATTTAACCAGCTCCCAAAATGTCTATGACGAATGTTAATAATAAACATGCATACATCAGAATCTCAAAGTAGGTAATTTGAACCAAAGCAACCTCAGTTTTTTCTCAAGGGATATTTCAGGAAAAATACTGTACATCAATTGGCTCTTAAAACACTTGACAAAATACTACCATTTGATATGGTTGCAAGGATCAGAGAAGGTGCCCACAGGAGAAGTTAATTGACATGAGGAACAGAATCAAACTTAGAGCATCTAATGTCTATAAATTACAAGATAAAATGTAGCCAATAAAAACGTGTGCTTGAGATTGTGAAGTAGTAAACAACATATAGAAGTCTATGCAAAATTGAGACTTGGTACCATTCTGCAAAAAAAAAAAAAAAAAAAAAAAAACTTAAGCAAAAGAGGCACAAAATTCCAGTCATGCATGTGAGAAGAGAGTGAGAGCAGCAGAATGTGTCCCCAGAAGTTCCTTCAGGGAATGCGCGCATCTGAATTTGAACCATATCTGAGAAAGTCTGGGGATGATAAGAAGACAGAGAAAAACCTCAGACTACTGATAAAGTTGTAGAAGCATGCGGTAAAGGACACAGCCAAGAGAGAAAAAATACCTAGAAGGGCCTGGTGCAGGTGATCATAAGACATACAACCGAGAGGGAGAGCTCATCTCTCTGGACGGGTGGTATATTTTTTTGTTTAGTTACAAATGGAATACTTAAAATGTTATTTTTCTTCATTCCTTTGGGAAAAAAAAAAGTCACAGGAAACAGTTCTCCCAGATTTCATTTGTACCAGAAAAAAATCAGTTGCTCCAGTTGAAATGACAGATTCTAGGGTAAAATGTACAGTCACTTCAAAATGCATGTGGCTACTGTTTGTTGATGCCTGCTAATGATTTTTATTATTTAACTTTCATGGACAAGCAGAAAGCCTATGTGTGCAAAGGTTTGTTCTCTGTCGATATTCAATTTTTTTCAGCTTGTTAAAATATTTCCAAGGCAATTACAATAAACAAATTTAACCTATTTTAGAACCAAATGGCACCTTTTTTTCATAGATGTGTTTACATGTCAAGATTCATAGACGGAAAAGAAATTATTATGTTGTTACGGTGGTTGTGGCTTGTTTTGAAAAAACAAAATAAGCTCAGTTTTATTGGCCCCATTTATAGTAGCTACTATATAAACAGTAAATTCCAAAATATCAATACATTATAAAGCAGAACCATATTTCTTGCTCACGTGATGGTCAGACACTAGTGATAGGGGATAGGTTGCTGACTGGACTGGTAAAAATATTAGCTTCATGGATCACTTAGGGGTCCAGGCTGACGAAGATGCCATCTTCCATTGGGTGGTAACACAGTAGGCATAGAGGGAGTGTGTGGGAGTTTTATGTGGACTGATCTTGCAAATGATACATGACTTTCTTGCCTAAAGTTCACTGGTCCCTGTGGACAGAACTTGGATTGTAAACATTGGAAAACTAAAGCTGTGAATATGAATACAAGTCTTCAGTTGTCTGTGTTAGACTGAACCTGGAGTTATTTTGATATACACTGTTCAAAACCTGTTAGTATAAAAATAATGGTTTTTGTGGTGACATGTATCACTTTGTTCTCTGAACTGCAGATCTACTAATGTGTGGGCACTCAACTGGGAAACACTGTTATTTTTGATGGGAAATTTATTTCTAATGTTCTCATTAAAATATCAAAATCATTACCATGTTCATTATTATCAAACACTGTCAAAGACTCTCTAACACTTGAACATTACCCCTGAAGAGATCTACAGTACAAATGGTGAATATAGTTACTAACAATATATGGTATTTTTGAAAAATGCTGAGATAGTTGTATTCACAACACACAAACAATAACTATATGAAGAAATACAAATATTCATTAGCTAGACTGAGTCATTTGCACCATGAATATATACTTTGATACACCATGTTTTATATGGTAAATATGCATAGTTTTATATTTCAGTGTAAAAATACAAATAAAATATTATCTAATTAATTTACAGGATATTAGAAGAAACCTTGAAAACTGTCTAGTCCAAATCATTTTTCAGCAAATAGAATAGCATATTTTATATTAGTCAGTTATCTTATAACTTTATCATTGAGTGAGGAAATACTGTACATGAAACTAGTCTCCTTCTTGCACCTAACAGAAAGCTACATAATGAACTTGGCACTTGGTCATGTTAACTGTTTCAAACTTCTAAACCAATGGATGTATTCTTGCTCTGACATTGTGAAGTGTGGAAAGGGACAGTGATAATTCTGCAGCTTGTCCCATGTGCCTGTGTTACTTGATTTATGTTCTGTACCTGCCTCCTGTGACACTGTCTGAATTCATAAATCTGAGTAAAAGAACAGGGACCCATAACTCAAAGAGGATGAGGTGGGCTAAACCCAGAGGCTGTGAATGTACTGTGGAGTCAGAGCCCTGCTCCCTCATGAATACCCATGGGTCTCAAAATTCCTGCAGGTTAGGCATCCATCATAAAGGGTCCCAGGCAGGAACCACGACTGCGATGTGGGAATAGATTTTTTGATATTCAGGCTTGTGTGTAGTCTACATAATTTTTTCTTTTTTTTTCTTAAAAAATAAATGATGAAATCCAATGTTCTCTTCATTCAACAATGCAATCAGTGAATTCCAAATATATGTACAAAATGTCAGCAACGACACGGTGCAGGACACTGGCTGACCTATGCAGGTTTTACAGGAAGAGAAAAAATTATAAATCAAAGTATACACTGTCGAATGTATCAGCTGATAAAGAATATAACAGCTTGAAAAACATGATGACTGTGAACATTCAGTGCACAGTGTTCTAGGTTTCTAAAACATTTCATAATAAAGACAACAATACTTCTGGACTGGACAGTAATTAAAGAAAATTGCAAAAATATGAAGCATTATCATCTTTCTGAGTGGTTGCTTTTGGATGATAAAGTTTGTTATAATATGCTATTTATATAAACATATCATACATTTTTCTTTCTTTTTTTATCTTCATTTTTTTTTTTTTTGTACCGGGAATCGAATTGAGAAACTCATGCTTGTCAGGCAGGTGCCTTGCCACTGAGCTATACCCCTGGCAATTTTTATTTCTGATTGAATTAAAATAGAAATTCTTAAAATTTCTATTTTAACTCCAATAAATGTTGAGAGATACACCTCACATAAAAAAGTATTTTAGATTCTAAGTAATTTCTACTAGTTTGGAAACCAGTAATACAAACTGTTGCTCCAAATGAGGATCCTTCGTGAGTGAAATGGATCAAACCTCAATACACCAGATGATTCTTCTAGTTTATTACTTACTTTCCCTTCATACTTGTGTTTCTAACATATATTTTAAACAGCATTCAGTTTCACTGTGACAATGTCCTGTTGTAAAGAATTAACTGCAGGATTACCCTAACTAGAGGGCTAGTTGATGATGCCATGTCCTTTGATTTTCTAGGCTGAATGTCAAATAGAACTCCAAAACATGTATTACTGTGGGGAAATAAATATGAGGAGTTTTGTAGGGACAAATTGGGCTGACCATCATAGTTTCAAAAAGCAATTTCCCTTTACTTTCAATTCATGTTTTTGTTTGGTAGCACATTTTGTTAGAACAGTATGGGTTTATACATCTTGTGTCCAAGAAGAAAATTTAATCAATATTTTAGAACAGATTTTTTTTTTTTAGTTTTCTGCATTAACTCCTTTTGTTACTAGGGCATCTATAGAATACAATCTTTCCTTTTGAGTAACTTCAGCCTTTGAGAGAATGTTAAGAGGAATGAATATTTTTGTGCTTCATTTTAGAGAAGGTCACTCCAAAGTATGGATGCCTGTTGTGAAAACTGGGGGAATTTGTGTACTTAAACTGAAATAAGTTCATCCTCTAAGTGGAATCCTCCAAACATTAAAAACGAAAACAAAACACATAACAGCCTAAAACACCAATAGGTAGAGGTTTTGTGCTAATATTCTCTCCCTCTTTGCAAAGATTGAGACAACTGACATTTACAGAACAAAGATGCGCACATTTATAATGAAATACACTATTCATTTGCAACTGGAGAATGTGAGATGGGTTATAAGCTTTTGAAATCTGTCAACAAATAGAGGGTAGATTACAAATTCACTTGGAGTGTGTTGTAACAGTGAATAGAAACATTATAAGCAGAATGAGGAAAGAGAGAGAGAGACTAAAAAGACAAAACAAAACAAAAAAATAAGACTGGCAGTTAAAGAAAGTAGGCAAAGTCCTTACGGCAACATGCACATTTGTTTCTTGGTCACATCAAGAGCTTCTAACCAAGGGCTGTGATGTTATTCTAGACAATTTTACTGACATAAAATGAGTCTAAATTATGATGAAATCAGGACAGCCAAGCACAAGGGAAGCCATTAACAATTTAACATGAGGGCGTGTGGATTCTGTCAAAGAGAATATTAGAGGAGTATTTGATATAAAATGCAACTATCACAGCGTTGAGGGTTGGGTACCTCAGCTGGACTTTCCTTGAACCCATTCTTTTACAAAGCCAAACACAGAATGGGGTGTTTCACAAAGAGAGAATATTTTCTGCAAAGCAAAAAATTAGACGGACAGAATAGGAGAAGGATTTTATTAGATACTTACTTATCAAATAGTTGTGTGGCAGGAAGGTCCACAGAGAACAGGCAGAAATAAAGGTGAACCAGAGGAAAATATCAGAGAATTTGAAATGTAAGACACCTTGAGTCATATTGAGCTGCTTCCTATCAATGTGGTCTCAATGCATTTCTGTTCTCTCGATTTCCAATTAGTTTCATCTTAAAATAAGAATAATATCTCCTCATAAAAACGGTGTCAGAATTAATGAGTAAAAATACCGTAAGTTACCCACAGAGTACCTAGCAGGGAGAAGAACTTATGAAACAATATCTATGCTTTCTCTTTTACTTTTCATATTATAGTCTGTCTTTCCTTTTCTTTTCTTTCAGTTATTCTAAGAAACTTTTTATTTTGGTTTAATTTTAGATTTGTGAAAAGCTGTAAAGTCAGTATAAGAGTTTCCATTTTCCTCTCACCTAATTTCACATATTTTCTCTTTGAAATGCATTTTTCTTCAATTGTTTTCTAGCATGCATGCCTACAACTCTCTTGAAAAGTAATAGATTTCATTTTAATAAAATGTTGCATCACCCATTTCAATGGTAACTTCATCATCCCTCAATACATGATTGATGAAAATTATTACCCTAGAGCAGAGAATTGTTATTAACTGAGGCTGAATAAGTTTATTGGCTTTTTCTTGGCTGCAGAAAACTTTAGCATAATTGAGTCTCTACTAACCTCAGGAAAGATAGGTGGAAGCAAGGGAAAAAGTTGATAAAACTCTAATGTCAAAATGATGGTGCAGTTATTATATATATTTAACATGTGTCTAAGACCTAGCAATAGATCTGTGGAGCCAATAATTTGGATATCATTCTAATGATGTGATAATTAAGTGAGAAGGCTTAGAAGGAAGTCTAAATTTATATCCCTGGTGTTCTATGTAGTGTCTTGATGTATCCCACAGCTCCAAGCAATACAATAGGAAATGAGCTTCTTTTATTCTATCTCCCTTCTCCTTTCTGGGTCTTTTTCTCTTTGCTTGCAAACACTGTCTCCATAATTCCCCTGTAGCTCTCATGGAGCCTTTTGTTCTAACCATGCATGTCCCTGAAAATGTCCAATGCTCTAAAACAGCCAAAATAGTTTCCCTTATTTTGTCCAATATTAAAATACTATTCCCTTAATATTCTGTTTAAGCTGCATGTCAGAGGAAGAAAATGAGTTCGGATGCAACAATTCGTGTGGGCTCTTACGGATAACTAGCATAATGTCTTTTTCTTCCCCGAGGCATTTACATTGCAAGAAAGGAAGCCTTGCAGTTAAAAAAAGAAAAAAAGAAAAACTATCATGTCTAAGAACCAGCCTCTAACATTGGAGTGTAGTTATTGCGGCAAAGAGAAGAAGAGGAACCCTCTTGTTTCTTCCCAAATCTAAGTCAGCTAGAAATCCCACACCCAACAATGAAATCTCTTCAGTTCATGGTACTTAAAGTAGATTGGGTAACAGTACTTATGAATACAGAAAAACAAACCATACAGAGGAGAGCAGAGAGCAAGAGGTGACAAAGAAGAAGACTAAACCCCAGAGGGACTTTGGGGTCATTTCCAGAAGGTGATGTGTTCAGATCAATGTGAGGATTGAAGCTGTGGCCTTAGTGGCATGTGGATGTTTCAACTTGCAAGATTCAAACCAAAGACAAGCAAAACACTCACTGAAAGCAGTTTTGAGGAAGAATCTTTTTTATTCCACTACAAGATTTTCCTCTGGCTGTAGACCTTGGTGTAACACTTCTGGGAAAAAAAATAATGAAGTGCAATGCTAAAGGCTGGAAAATGAAGAATGATTTGAAGGTGTGAAAGGATTGGGAAAAAAAGATAAAAAGTAGTGACAGAAGTTTATTTCATTCCCATCATGAGATCCGGCAATGGTGATATTGCTTATTGCCTTCAGTTACCAAGGCCACAAACCATTATTTTCAGAGTCTCATTGCCGTGTATGAGCGTCAAGATTTGATGGGAAGATAAAGGGGTTGTGGGGGAAAAATTGCCTGGCCATTCTTCTTAATAGGTTTTCTTTTTTTATTTCTTTTGGAAAGGATAGCTAGAGGAAAGAAATGCTCAGAATATAATAGTAATAATAATAGTAATAATAATAACATTAATCATCTTCCTTCTCATCAAAACTTTGTTAGAATATTGAACTCAAATCAGATCCCTTTATCTTGTATTTTTCCCTTTTATATCACCACTGACATGAGGAATATGTGCTGAATAATTCTCTGAAAGTAATGTTGGCTTGCCTAGTGGTGAAATTTTTATTAAAATTTTAATAGAAACCCAAAAAGAAGTAATCTTACTGACAGAACAAATGCATTGGATGAGCTATACTTTTCACAGATGATACAATTTAAATTAGATAATGCAATTATAAATAGTAGAAAATAAATGAACACACAGATATATATGTATATGTTTTTAGAGATGTTAAGCAAGAAGGCTCATGAATCGAACTTAGGTTTACTTGGAAGTGAGATGAATGCACTTGTAGGTAGGAAGTATAATTTTCTATTTCTTCCTCCATTACTACTCTTAACTGATCTATTTTAACTGCACTGACAGAATGTAGTTTTATCAGAGAAGGATTCAGAATGAGAATTCATTCTAACTACTAATGAACCATGCTAGCAAAAATATCCAGTATTTGTAAATGTTTTGTGCAAGTCTATAAATAACTGGAGATGTTCATTATTTTAACATGGTTCTGCAAAACCAATTCCACGTGTTCTCAGTTTAAATTGTGCTTTTTTTTAGGAGGGATGTATTTGTTCCTATTAAATGTCATGTGCAGCAAACACTTCAGACTTTCACTTGGCTCTCAAATTTGGCAACGAAGGCAAAATGCCATTAGGCAAAGTGAACTAAGAAGAAAAAGCAGACAGAACAGTTATGAGACCTGGTCCAGCTTTAGATTTCTGCTCCTGAGGTGCGGGCACAGCCAAATTATGCTATCCAGATTGTTCATGTCCTACATGATCTGAGTTTTACGCTATGCAAGGAAAAGAGGAGAATCTGAATGGCTCATAGTACAACATCCCCACTGACTGCATAATGACAATGCTGCTCATTACTCATACTTCAGTTCTGTGAGCTGAGTTATTCAAAAATGTACTGCTGTGCCTAAGCCAATGCTATTTCAGATGCCATATTTGGTGTGTATTTTTAAAATGAGATTAGATTCTTGTAATGTGTCATTTCTCATTCTGTTCGTTTCCATCTCTTCCTGATGCCCTCAATGAAAAGATCTCTTATGGATGCTGATAAAATTTACTCAGCTATAGAAACAGGCACTGAATCTTGAAGAGTTAAATTTCAGAAATGTTGAATTTTTCCCCCTCCCTAGAAATGGCATGCCTGAATGATTCCTAAACTGTTAAGGTTACCATGGCAATTGTTATTCTTAAATGGAGAGGTTTATTTGTGAAGAAAATACCCAACAAACTTGTTGTCTATATCTTCAATCAGAGTAACGCAGCAATCTTTAAGAAGGACCCAACTTCTGTGAGAATTTAATATGCACACCAATCTTCACGTGGGTGTGAAATGGGCTTGTTAGTAAGTCACAGGACATTAAAGTATTAGGAATATTTATGTAAACTGTACTTACTGCATGCACTTCGTAGAATTTTCCATTTGAGGATATAGATGACCTCAAAGTCAACTGGACTTTAGAACTAGTTTCTTAGAGCACCTGATAGGACATTTTCTCTGTGACTGAGCATACTGGCTTTGAAGTCAATTCACACAATGTAAGTCGTCTATTATTGTTGCTATCATTATCATTATTATTTTAACCCTAAGGTTATGGCCTAATGAGCCCACTTCTTATCGTATTTGACAAGTACCAGTCAGTGTTCACTGCAGACTTCTGCACTGTGTCATGCTCTTCCAAAGTACATTGGTCATGTTACAAGGTGGGAAGAATGGATACCCTTCTTTACATGTGGAAGGGGTTATTTTGGGTCTTTATTTAAAAACTGTCATGCTGGGAAGGGAAAGGGTGGAAAGAGAAAAGGGAAGAGGAGAAGATATAAACCTGTATATATGTATATGTAAGATAACTAAAATGAACACACTGTTGAATCTATTTGTTATTGAGAAAGAACAATTAACGCTCATATGATTAGATTAATTTTACATGTCTATATCTGTTAATGTAAGTAACCATTTTAAAGATAACGATACGCAATATTGCAACCATTGTCAAGTTTCTATCATCCGATTTTGTAGACCTGCAATGTTACTGTTGTGTATTTACTCTAGTCGTTTGTCTGTCTCTTTTGCTTGTTGTTTTTGTTTCATATGTCTTTTTTTTTCTGTGTTTTCTTCGCTAAAATAAAAAAATGGTTACATTTGAAACCTTAAAAAAATAAAAAAAATAAAAACTGTCATGCAAGTCTGACACAAATTAAGTTTGTTAAAAATCAATTTTTTGTGCTCTCCATAATACAGGCTTAAAATTAGACATTTAGGTTTACAAACAACCTAGAATTCCTAGTTGACAGGTAGGTAAATTCCTGTACTTTGGGCATGTCTTTAGTCTTGCCCTTATCAAAGGGTTATCATGGCTTTCCTGGCAAGTTTTACAAAGTGGCCTGCTGGGCCTGCATCTTAAGGCCAGAGGAGGCAGAGCATTGAGCACAAAGAATCAGAGGGCCTGCATTCAAGCCCTGTTTTCATTTGTTGTCCTGGGAGCTAGTTTTTCATCTCTCTGTGACTCAGTTTCATTGTTTATAAAATAAATATCATAAGGCCAATATCACATCGTTCTTCTGAGAATTAAATCAGTTAATACCTATCAAGTTAGAACAACTTCTGGCACATTGAAATATTATGAGAAGGTAAACAGTCAGTTTTTTTAAAAATATGTATTTGCAATTTCAGTGACTGTCCTCAGATTGGTTGATTAATGAGAGAATTTTTTGTTTATTCATTTGTTTTGTTGAAAGATTGAATGAATGAACTTTCAGTTCAGTTAAGTAATGCGTGCTCATCCGTTGCCATGACTGGTCATCTAGCTTCTGAATGAATAATGCTTCTCATGACTAGGATTTGTTGTACAGTAGCACAAGCTGCTGTAGGAAAGCCCTTCTTGGAAACTCTGTTATCTTCCCAGAGACTCTCTTTCATATATATGTAGGAAGCTTTGAGCAATCTGCTTTTAGTTGAAAAGCCTGCATGCTCTAATTATGAAAAGCTGGTGATACTGGTAAGAGAACAGTCTTGGTCTCCCTCTTCATGTAGCATCGAGTAAGTTACATTATGATGGTCTATTCAACAAGGAGCAGTGAGCTACAGATACTTTCAGGAACCAAGGTATTTACTTCACTTGGAAATGTGACTCTAAACAAATCATCTTGCTTATTTTGCTGAGTTATTTTTTTTACTATCCTATTTTCAAAGGGTAGTTGGAGAAAAGAAGACTTATTTGACATTTCTAAGCCACTGGGATGCGTTTTAATTTGTTTCCAGGGTATTTAATCTGTAAGACACACCAGGCTGAATAATTTATGTAACAAAACAATGACAACAAGGTCAAAGAAGAAGTCTGACTTTACAGTGGGGAATATTCATGACATGATACTATTTGAGATATGCTTCTTGAATATTAAAGAGTTTTTTCTAATAAGTTTCAATTAAAAAAGCAGAAAGGTATGAGAAATAAAATTGGATTCCTTTTGAATTGGGAAAATTAAGCAAATTCTGGGATAGAAATTATTGTATTGTTAATTTGAAAAATGTCAACCACTGTCTGTCCACACAATGTTTAGAGAGGGTACCTGGAAATATTTTAACTTGTGACCTAATTTAGCTGTAAACCTCACAGTACAAGATATTCTGCATCAAGAAATCAGGTATTCTTAATCTGATTTATTTAGTGATGCCTAATCTCAATTGTTTATCTTTGGTTATATGTTAACTTAGAAGGGAAGAGTAGAAAAAATGGCATTGCTGCTTAAAGTGGTGTATAGAGTCTCTGACAAGATTTAACTGTACCCTCCTTTTTCTAACATAGTAGTGTTTATGGTCTGAAGGGAATGAGGACCTTATGCATAGTGGAGGAAAATTTATACCATCTAACACATGCAAAGCACTAAACTAAAAATGCAGGATCCTGGCTTTTTGCAGAACTCCTTTGTCAATAATGTGTGCTCTGGTGATAACTGCATTGAAAGTGATGTTTAACATTTATTAAGGACTCACTACATTAGGGGAATTAATTCTTGCTCTTCTAATGAGCAAATCAAGAATGTTAGTGAATTAAGGTAATAAAAGTTGATTTCTTTCTCACATCAGGTTGAATGGCATCTATATTCTTTTTCTGATGTGTTGCTCTGCTGTTTCCTAGGTCCTCACATTCTCCAGTGCATCCCCTGCATCCAGTGGGCATATTGTCAGGAGGAGCATGGAGATAAAGAGCCTGACTGTCAGAGTCGGCCAGGCCTGGTACTAACGTTTGTCATTCTGCTCATATTCATGTGGAAAGCACTCAGTCACATGACCCTACTTACCTGCAACTATGGTGGGGAAATGCCCTAAACCACCATTCACAAACAGAGGACACTGAGAGCGCTAATCAACTAAGTAGGCACTGCTGTACTAAGTTTAACTCTCTGGATACCTCAGTTCATCCTCACGGTGACTTTTTCAGATCAAGAAACTTTCACTTAGAAATGGCATAGCTGGTCTTGTAACTTTGACTCAGTCTGTGCTCTTAGCCACTATACTAAATCACCGCCTTGGCCTTTAAAAATGACTATGCATAAGATTCTTCACCCTGATAACTAAAATGACAGTATCTGCAATCCCTGCTATACCTCAGAGATAGTGAAAAATTGTGGTCATGTCAGGACTTGTCTTCTGTCTGTTACATAGATGAACTATCTGGGCATATTTCTATAGTTAGCTCCTCTAACTTTCTATAGTTAGTACAATATATGCTGTCTCTTTTGGTCTTCCCAAGCAATCCTCGCCCTCTTTCTTCTGCACCATAAAAATCTTTCTACTTGTCACCTTACAAATATACTCCTTTTTCTCTGATCTTTAAAATATTTGACTCCGCATGTCTGTTTAACTGCTACCTCATCTCTTTACTCCTCTTTAATGTAAGATATCTTAATTAACACGTACTCATCCAATTTCAGTTTGTTTCCCTCTCTTCCTGCCAGATTCCCTCCATTCAAGTACACCTATCTTTGGCAATATGCTGATCTTGGTATGTTCACCAATGTTCTCTATGCAGCTAAATGGAATCAAAATTTTTAGTTCTCATCTTATTAAATCTACCAACAGCATATCATCTTTCTCATTTTTGAAAGTTTTCTCTACTTAATTTTTAAGATGCCAACATTCATTTGGCATTCTTTCCATTTTTCTATACTTCTTTCATGTGTCTCTATCCTGAATTGTCTCTTTGTCTTACTGGCATTCAAATAGAGAATTCCAGCAGGACTCAATCCTGAGACATCATCTTTTTCTCTCTATATATTCATTCCCTTAAAGATCATATTTAGTCTGATACCTTCAAATACCATCACAAAAATGAAGATCTCTATACTTTCTGCAGGTATATATCTGTTTGTCATTAATTGAATGTACTACCACCAGTTTAAACTAAGATGCCCCAAATTACAGTTCTCACTCCTTTGTCATAACCACCCTTTGTTGTCTGAAGCACAGAGACTTACTAGAGTATGTTAGATGAATATAACATAAAGAAGCCTTGGATACTGAGCTCTGAAACAGAATAAAGGGAGATGCCTATCCTAGTTACCTGTGGGCTTTCAGGATTTGCAGAAAGGAGGTTGGTAAAGAATTCATATAATGACTTAATGGGCGTTATCTTGTTTCATCAAATACACACACACAACACACAAAGGAGACTTTAGCACTGAACACCTTTGAGAGGTAAAGGCATGGAACAGAACCAGAACAAGGCCAGGATGCCCATTTACCACCAATGAACTTTCATTCAGCTAGCAGGATCTTCTCTCGCTGATGTTCTTGCTTCTAGGGGATTACACTACGAAAGGCTCCATCCACATTTCAGAGTCAGAGGATAAACTGAAAAATAAAGAAGAGCCTGGGCTGTGATCATTGAATGATAAGTGATTACAATTTAATTTGATGAATACTTACTGAAAAAGACTGAGGTATTCTCAACTAAATTATATTACAGAAATCAATGAACTAGAGTATTTAACTGAGAATTGACCAAATATATAAAATAACTCATCTCAGCAATTTGTGTGTTGAAGGGACAGAATAGTACTTTATAATTTTGAGAGTAAAGTTGACTCATATGGCACATATCTGTATAGAGAATTCTCAGATATATAAATTACACAAAGGCATATAAAGGGAAGCTCATCTAGTTTATGTAGAAACAAATATATATATATATAATGTTTAAATATAAACAAATATATGTATATCATATTATGTAGAAACATACATAAGTTGTTTTTCATTATTAGTACTTTCAAAAACATTGCCAGATCCACATGCTCCATGAATTGTTGAGAGTTTATTTTAATGATAATTTATTATAACTTGATTTCTCTTTTGGCAGACATTGCTAACCAGAGAAAGGGACTCCCTAGTGAACAAGGATAATCTCATTGGGACTTCTCAGCCAAGTACTGTTTATTTAGTATCATTTTAAATATATAAACTTATATCCAGGTTGATAGATGGTAACACTTTAGGTCTGCCAGAAAAGCAGAAGACAATTCATCCTTCCTGCCACAATAAGGCAAATAGCCCACAGGACAAGCCAAAGACCATCATAGCTTTAAACAAGAAAGTCATTGATTAGAGGAAAAGCAACTGCTGAAAGAGAAGCCTAGAGATACAGGGAAGGAGTCAAAGAAGCTACCAGTCAAACATAGAAAACAAAGAAGACTACAACTGAGAACCTGTGGGATTAGAGATAATAAGAACAGCGGGAGGAGAGAGAGGGAAAGCATATAAAGGATAAGGAAAAAAAAAACAATAAAAAGATGATACATAAAAGGGAATGAAAAACCAATAGAAGATGCCAGAATTTTTGACAGTGAGTGGTAGGATCTGAAAGAACTTCTGAAAGAAGTTGCTGAACTTCCCTATGGGGCACCGTCCTTGACAGTGAGATATTACCTACAGGGATATCAGTACAGACCAAGTCCCATAAAAATAAAAGACACAGAATAACAAAATGCAGTGCTCTAGATTGCATGTGTCTACTCAGAAGCTTTTTCCTATAGCTATTTCAAAGAGAAGGTGGCTGGAAAAGCGGCATGCTTTTGAATATATAATCAAAAGAATTTTTTGTGTGTGTTTTGGTATTGTTATTTTTTTTCTTTTCTTTCTTCTGAAATGGCATTCAGCAAGCAAGAATGCATTTAACAATCATCTAAAAACAGAATTAATCACTCCATTTAACTACATCTTTTATCCTATCCATCCTTCTTCTCTTGTTACTTCTGAAATTTTAGACTTTGAAAGAATTTGTTTTCATTATTGATTATTCCACCCTACTCAAAGATCTCATGCATTTTTTTTTTTTTTGGTTTAGGAAAAATAATATAACCCATTTCAGAGAATAGTTATTCATTTTGACTAAGTATCATTTTTTGCCCTACATTTAGATTCACCTATTTATTGACATTAAAATATAAAACCTAGGACTGGTCACTAACTGAAACTCAGGAGTTCACTATTTACTTCCTAGTTTGCAAATTCCAATTAAATCCTACAGAGCTTGGCTTTGTATTGCATTGTCTCCTCAAACATAAAACCCTACCATGTATAACAGAGAACAACACAACAGAACTGATTCCCAGTATTCTTCCTCAGCAGTAGAAGATAACATTTTGAGTAAGATACAGCTTCCATTTATTAGTGGCAGTTTTTTTTTTTTATTTATTTCAGAGGGAGAAGCAGATAAGAGGCTGATTGAGTTCACACCTCAGTGATGAGCATATTGGGCAACCCATTAACGCTGATGACTAAGCTGTAGCTTAGGCCCACAGGCAGTTGTTTTGGATTTATAGGAAGACATAGTGATGGATAAGTGTAAATTCTTCTTTTTAACAGAGCAAATGAATGCTTCCTATGCAAAAAATAAATTGCAGATAAGCTAATTTAAGGCTAATCAAAGAGTCACTCACTCTAGGTGGGAATAATGCCCAAGCAGAGCCCTATAATAAATAAGTCTCTGGTCTTTTGGTATGTACATAGCACAATAGAGGTGCAGATAAGCATGCTTTTCACTCATAAATAATCTCCTGTTGTGGTCCATAATGTATTGTGAATTCATTGTGGGTTTCTAGGCAGCTGGGGGACACTAATCAATGCAAAAGAAACTTTGCGGTGATTTTCACTTGGAATTCTCAATCAAGTCACAAATGTGCTTTATTTCCAATAGCCTGAATAAAACTTGATAAAACAAAGTTTGCCAGAGGGAGAAAAAAGTTGTACTTCTGGAGGACAGTTTTTCTTAGAAGATTTCAAAGTACATTGAATCAAATCATCTTCTAATACATTTTTATTTAGCTCAGAATGAGGTAGGATAAAGAAATAAAGATAGGTAAAAAGAAGACAAGAAAAATTGTAATTTTAAAATTGTACTTTTAAGAAAAATGCAGCTTTAGGACACAAAGTTACTCAAGGTTACAATACCTTTTTCCCTTCCAGAAAACTCACTCCTCAACCTATTCCTAAGGGTTTTAAAGATATAGTAACACTGTAAATCAGGCCTGTACTTTTCCTTCTAAGACTTCCCTCCTCAAGGAAGCAGCACTATTAAATGGACAGCATATTTTTGCACTGCAAATGATTTGCATTTTAAAGTAGCCCACCAAATGGGTAACCTGACAGACAGATGGTAAAAGTACACATCCTAGGTCATTCATCTTGAGGACATCCCCAAAATCACATGAAAATCCCCAGCCCCAGCTTATACTGAACTTTGAATAGTGTTCCCACTGGCTTCTGGGTGTGTACTTCTTACTTCTGCCTAATAAACCTTTTTATGCCTCTCATTAATGTGCCCTGAAAACTCTCTGCTGGAAATCAGCAAACCCACAATCTATCCTGTGGGTAGGATGAGTTGAGGTCCCCATCACCTCTTTGAGGGATCTGCTTAAATCCTGTCAGGTAACATGAATAACTTACAATGATGCCAATCCTCTCATCTAGGAGAATCCATATATTTGGGAAAGGCCTACATAGGCTGAGTAATTCAGATAGTTCTAATTACCCAGGAGTGATCATTAGAATTGATGATATAGTATTTGTCTAAATAAAGATGAGGAAATAATTTCAAATACTAGTAATTGTGAGTGGTCCATTTTATGTTCTAAAAGCATTTGTTGGAGCACTTTCCTCTACTGGATTTCTTGGTAATTTGTCAAATTTGTAAATACACAGAATTATGCTGTTTAAAGAATCTAAAATTCATGAAATATTAATTAGCTTTTATTCATTGAGTACTTACTAAAGCCTATTAGTTTTCTAGGGCCACCATAGCAAAATTCCAGAGACTGGGTGGCTCAAACAATAGAAAATGATTTTCTTGCATTTCTGGAGATCAGAAGCAGAGGACCAAGGTTGGGGAAGGGTTTGCTTCCTGAATCCTCTTTCTGTGGCTTATAGATAGCTGTCCTCTTGTTTACTCTCCACATGTAGTTGTACTTCTGGGCATACAAGTTCCCTGGTGTTTCTCTGTCTTAATCTTAGGCAGATATAAGCCGGGCGTGGTGGCACACGCCTTTAATCCCAGCACTCGGGAGGCTGAGGTAGGCGGAGCGTTGTGGGTTCGAGGCCGGCTTGGGCTACAACGCGAGCACAAGGCCAGGCTGAGCTACATAGTGCGACCCTGCCTCAAAAAAACCTGGGCGGGGAGTTTGGCTCAGTGCCTTAAGCGCCTGCCCTGGCAGGTGCGAGGTTGTGAGTTCAATCCCTGGTGCTGCAAAAATCTTAAAAAGATACCATTCATTTTGGATAGGTGTCCACCCTAAATGATTTTAATTCAATCACTTTTTAAAGTCCTTGTCTCCAAATATAGTCAAATTCTGACATAGTGAGGGTTAGTGGGTCAATGTATACATTTAATCATAAACAAAACAGACAAAATTCATATGCTTGTGCCCCTTATATGTTATTGAAGGCAAACATAATACAAATAAGTAACAATAATTTAAAAGTCATATAATGTTAGAAGTGTTCAGTACTATTGTGAGAATATTAAAGCATAAAAAAAGGGCTGTGGAAGGGAGATCAGAGAGAGCTTCCTTTAATTTAGACAAAGAACACTGAAGGGTGGCCTTGATGAGGTAAGCAATTTTGCGAAACAGAGGGACTAGTGATCCAGACTACTGAAGTAACAATGTGAAGGGCCTAATGTAGAAGCATATTAACCTATTTTAAAATAAGAACATCACAGTGCCCAAAATAGAGTGAAGAAGGGAGAAGAGGAAAATAAAGTATCTTGGAAGGTACTCCAGGGCTAGATCATGAGATACCATGCAACATTTGTAAAAACTTTAAGTTTTACACTGAGAAAGAAGTGAAGACATTGTAGAAGTGATATGACTTGACTTGTTTTATAACAAATCCACTCTGGTTGGTATGTTGAGAAGAACTTACAGAGTAGAAGGATGGAATCAAGGAGACCAATTAGGATTACTCCAGTAATAATCCAGTTAAAAAGCATTAGTGACTCACACTAGAATTATAGCAGTAAAGCTGGAGGAACGACTACATTCTAAACGTGTTTTGAAGACTGAAACAACAAGATTTGCTAATGGAGCAGATGTGGGAGGTGAGAGGCACCCAAGTGCCAGATATGACTTCCACCATTTTGGACTGAATAGATGGGTACATTTGACATGAGTTGTGATGCAGGGAGACGATGTTTGCTGACAAAGATCAGGAGCTAAGTTTTTACATGATAATACCTTTTTAGAAACCTGACATTTTTAGAAATAATAGTTCAGGAATTCTAGGAAAAGACAAGAGTTAATAGAGAATAGTATCAGTTACTTTAGGAACTAAATATTCTTAATATCACCAGGTGAATTCTAAGGAAGTCCTCTAAAGAGGATGAGGGGACCTCATCTCACCCACCCAAGAAGATGTCATAGGTTTACTGCTTACATTTCAGAGAAAGAATCTTTAGGGCACATAAGTGAGAAGAATAAAAAGATATATTAGGCACAATTAAACAAGTACACACTTAGAAAGATGTGTGGGCACTCATAGCGTAAAGTGCAATGTGGCCTAGGGTTGGGGGTTTTATGTCTCTTTCTATCTATCTTTATTTATTGTATCTTACTTCTTTAGTGATCCCAGGCTCTGAGGTAAGTAGTATGATGATGCATTCACTGTACTGGCTGCAGCATTTATTTCAGAAGCCCACCATCACAAGCCCAGAGAAGTAACAAGCTGAATGCCAGGCCCCTGTCAATGATGCGAGTGGCTGTGCACTGCTCTAGAGTCATGCTGACCTGTGCTCGAGTCTGTATTTCACAGAAATATAGGCAAGTCAATTTGAATCTCAGTTTGCTTGTCTATAAAATGGTTTGTCAATGTTATCTTAAAGATTAAAGATACTGTTAAAACAAAAATTGCATAGGGGCAAAGTTAAAGAAAGTGTTTTCAAAACCCTGACCATGTAAGTGAGGGTCTTAAATCAACTCCACTTAGCAAAAGGGGCTGGAGTTTGAAATGCTAGGATACTGTAGCAAGTATCTGGTGTCATCCATATTTGCTAATTGACTTTACCCAAGGGAAAAAAGATAAATTTTCTTGTATGTTCAGCAAGGGAGATAACTATAATTTGGAAAAAGTCACCTGCCAAAGTTAGGCTCCTAACATCCCTCAGAAACTGGTAGGTGAGGGGTTTATCTTCCCTGAAGTTTATATTTCCAATAGTTGAATCCCAGGTCCAACAGAGAATCCTGGGTTGTACAGCTATCAAGAAATCTTTAAAAATATTTACATCTCAAAGGGATAGAAAACTTAAAATTTCAAATTTAAATTAAACTAAATATTCTAAGGTCAGGGAAGTCAGAGGCCAAGAAGCAAATTGATTAAGATGGGATAGTGTAAAGTTTACTTCCTAAATAGTACTTGCAAAGCTACTGACTCAGGTCAGGGAACACAATAGGTTTCCAAAGAATAGGAGCAATTACAGTCATTATTATTAATTTTTGCCACTATAGAAAACTTAATCTAAAATAGACAAAACCCACATTGACCTGCATTCTGCTAAGTGCTAATTTAGATGCTGCAGGAAAGAAGTGGATGACTGTGTTGGCTAAATGAGAATTCATCTTTTAGCTTACGTTGGAGAGAACCAGTAGACACAAAAGAATCATCAGAGCTGGTTTCATACCATGAATCTCTTATGATGTTGTTCTGACATATGAGGTAGCCCAGAAAAACGTCCTAGAAGTTCTCCTTGCTCCTCTAGAATGCAGACACCTGGAAAGAGGTATAACTGGAAAACAAAACAGTGGAGGCCATCATCTTTGGCTAACGGAAAAGTACATTAATGCAACCGATGCTATACTTATTGTTTAATGCCTAATGTCTCATTGAACATTGATGAAGATTAACCCTTACTGATGAGTGGTCGGGGCAAGAGAAAATACAGTGTAAAGATTCTGAAATACAGCATATTCCAAAGCACCAAAACTATCAGAACTCCATATATAGTACAAGAGAAACTCAAGACTGTCTGCAGAGGTTTAGTGTTACTAGAAGTCTGAAGCCTATGTAAAGCTCAAGTTAGACAAGTTTTGTTCACCCTACCCAGGTTATGCAACCAGGAGTAAATTTATGGTTAACACGAATAGTCTTTCAAAATGACCCAGTGGAATATTATGAATATACCAATATGGTGTCAATGGCATAGCTTTGTTTCTTTATGTAGACTCAATCAACTAAAATTCATATTGTTTACATTTTGCCAAAATGTAATGGGAAATACACTTTTCTTTATATGATTTCATTGCCAGATTATTTGTGAAGGTAAACACAGAGGTATTTTGAATTGGCCAACATTTAGAAGACCAAAATGATATTGCAAGGCATTATACACTTTAAATTGTTTATCATGTAATAAAATAATGATACTTTGACTGAAGAATAAAAAAAAACACAGAAGCAAAGAAGGTGCAATTGGATGCCATTCCCAGGAATGATTGTGTTTCGTCCTTACGAAAGCACTAAAATTAAAAGACATTTTGTTAATCATTTAGCCCAATCTTTTTATTTTTAGAAAAATGAAAATGCTCTATTAGTACGTTTATTTTTATTTTTTATTTTTTTGCTGCAAAGAAATACTTAACACTAGGTAATTTATAAAGTAAAGGAGCTTACATACTTCACAGTTTTTGAAAGTTTAAAGGTATTGTGCCAGCTCTGAGAGGGCCCTCATGGCATATGGCAGATGCATGCACATGTGGGTAGAAGTGATCATATCGCATGATCAAAAGCCAGGAAATGACTGAGGATCCAAGAGAACTCTTTTAGACCCTCCCAAGAGCATACCTTCAGTGGTTCAGTGACTTCTCTAGGTCTTATCTTTTGAAAGTCCTACCATGTCCTGACATTGCCAGATCGGGCACCAAACCCTCAACATATGAACCTTTAGAGAACACACTTGAACCACATCCAAAACATAACAGGTATGAAATGGCTAAATGCAATGACCCATTTTGTAGCCTTGCTTCTTCTAGAGTGTGAGTTTCCTGATTCATAACAAGGATATGTCTTCTATACTTATGGACAGGAATGGAAAATGATTCTCTTCTAGATTGGGATCTATGGCTGGGAAGAACACAAATCTTTAGTGGGACATTCTTGAGAGGCTGTGGTTTCCCGATAGTCACAAGCTATGTATCTGGTAAGTATTGTCATTTCTGTTCACCTTTTTTATCTGTTTCTCAGTGATAACAGGGATAATAGGAGTGAATATTAGGGTTACATCATATTATCTTTCTCAAATTTTATGTTTGTGTCTTGAGCTAAAGAAAATATTACAAACCCAATTGCCCCCTAGTCTTAATTTTGTCCTAGCAGTGACTATGGTATGTATTGTATGCTGTATCATTCACTATATTGTAAACTATGGGAAAATGTCTTATATGGACTTTTATTCTGAGCCTTGAAAAAGAGCTACCTACTCAAGTGATTAATATACATATATTCATGTTTGCTCAATATGCATATGTCTATGTAAATCATTTGCTTAATATTTTATATGTGTATTTGCACATACACATATGAATGTGTGTACATACACAACTGTGTGGGTGGCTTTTTGTGACTCTTGCTCTTTGTGATTGTCCACTGCTCAACAGAAGAATAAAAGTTGCTTTGAAAGCAGTATAGCTGCTCAGGAGTTTTACCTCTAAGCAATGGTGGTAAAATCAGGGGAAAGGGTTGGTTCGACTGGAGAGGTTATGCATGTGTGGGAAATATTGTGGTGGAAATATATCAGGAGAAGGGTCATCTCCTGTCTGATCGACACTCTCTTGGCCTTGACCTCACCACAGTGGTTTCTTGATGTCATTAAAATTGTAAGATAGCACAAGTTCATCCATAAATATTTACCTACAGTTTTGGACAGAATTAATTACTTTTCCCTGTGTATTCCTAAACAATTTAGCATCTGACTCTGTCACAGCCACTATAATGTATTATAAATATCTGTGTTTTTACTAAACTTTGAGTTTCCTAAGAGTTGCCTGGACTATGTTTTACATGGCTTTGCAAAATTTAATGTTTTATAGGAGATGAATAAAAGAATAATAGATAAAGGCCAGACTTCTAATCTACTCACTGTCTATATATTTATTCATCTGTCATTTGTCATCTGTCTATCTATCTATCTCTAATCTATCCTGTTTTAAGGGTTTTAGAGATGTTAACTCACTTAATATTTCTTTTTATAAAAAAGGAACTAAGTTTCAGAGAGATTAAACAACTTGCCCAAGGTCACGCACATGAAAAGGAACAAGAAAGAATTCACACTTACCAAGTGTGGCTGCAGATTTCCTACTCCAAAGGATCTCATTATGTTGTCTCCCTCCTAGCCTGGGCATTTGATGTTTAGGATGTTAAGTGGTCAGGATCTGAAAGAGATGGGGAACAGGACAAACCATTTTGACTAGGAATAGCAGGAAACAACACGTCTGCAGCAAGAAGTTTTTGTTTGCAATTGGTGGTTCAGTGTTCCACCTTGGTAAATGATGGAAAAGAGATACTGCAGCAAAAATTGTTTCAGGAATGGAGATAAAGAGATAAAAGGCATGAGAAGGTTGGGGAAATTCTCTGCATAGTACTAACTAGGCATAATTGGGGTGACTTTCTTTGTCTTCATATGGTGCTTGAACCTTGACCTGTTCTCATCTCCAAAGAAATGGCTAATACACAAGCTTGTTAAACCTCTGGGACTACAAGCAAACATTATGTTTTTATCATAATTGTATTTCATGAAGTAAGCCTACATTCTACAGTATCTTCTGTACATATTTTCAGAAGTTACTAGAGCTTTTACTTTGGTTCTGTGATTCAACACATAAACTAATCAAAAATGTTGAAATCTCTAAGCTATCACTTTTCCTTATTTTTTTTAAACCAACTCCCATTGAATAATAAGTACATGTAGCAGTCAAGGTACACAACAACCCCAATAGTGTCTGTCTCTTATTACAGACTTGGAATGATAAGGGACAGATTTGTAGCTTCTACTTTGAATTCACTGGTAAGACCCCAGGAATATGAGTTTAAAAGTTTATCTGGTACCTTGGAAAAGCATGATGAACAGTTCCATTTGACATTACTCATGTCTTTCGGGGAAACATTCCTGTTCTTGTTGGAGCAAGCTTTTTGCAGGGAACACTTCGCATTCCACATTCTTCTCTACTTTGGTTACTCTTTTTGAAGTTCCTTTGGGTTCTGATAAACAAAGCATGCTCTAAATTCTCAGCGATGAGCTTCATTTCTAGCAGGTGTACTGTTTCAGCCTCTTTGTCTCAATCAGTGCCAAGATGTAAAATGGGAACAGGTGGGAGAGTAAACCAAGACACTCACGGGCAAGCTGAAAAAAAAAAAGCCTAAATGAAAATGAGTAGACCAAGGTCCAAACAACTAATTGCTTGCAAACTCTAACTGAGACTATAACCAAGTCTTACCCTCATTTTTGCTTAGACCCAAGGCAGACTAAAAATATAGTACGTAGAAATGTGTACTTCTCTTAAAATAGTATTGCATGACTCTCTGAGAATGACTTGAGCCTGGAAGAAAAAATCTTCATATCAAGTCTACAATTTTGTTCTTTCAGGTATTATTCTTTTCTCTAATTTATCTTTGTCTTTCTGTTTCTCTCTGTTTCTTCTTTCTCTTCTCTCTGTTTCTCTTTTTGGCTAGTTCCCTTCATCTGCAACCCATTGCAATGCTTCTTAGAAAGACTTTCTTGACTTAGAAAGTGTTTTGCATTTGCACTGTCCAATGCAGTAGCCACCAGCTACATGTGGCTACTGAGAACTTGACATAGGGCTAGTGTGACTGAGGAAGGGAATTTTTGATTAAATTAATTTAAGTTTGAGTAGTCATATAAGACTAATGTCTCAAGTTTGTTAGTGCAGTTTTTGACTAATTATTTATCTCTGATCTTTCCATATTATTCAAATGACGGTAATGGAGAGATCATGTCCTTTTGTGTAGCAGTCTATCCCTTTATTAAAAAACATTTACCATTAAGAAAAACTGGTCCCACTTACAGAGTTTGGCTCAAATCTTTTCCAAACTCTTCCCCACAAGTTTAGAGGGCTTTTAGGGCAAGAGAGCACTTAGTGTTTTTTTTCTGAAGACAGAATGTTCCTTTCTGGTTGCCAGGAGACTGGGTACTCTCTAGCTAGAGATGCAGTACACTGCAGTGTGACTGGAGGTTCAGAGTGGTCTCATTTGCAAGGCAAGAGAGCAGGTGTATTTGAAAATTTTATGAGCAGAGACAGAGGTCAGCAAACTCTTTGGCCATCTGCAGGAATAACCAATGTTGGTACAACAGTCTTGTGCCAGGGGAGGCTGAGGAAAAGGGAAAGGAAGAGTGAAAAAAATGGTAGTGAGGAAGGCAAAGGAAGATTAATAGGAAAAGGAAAAAGTCTGAATATCCATGTTAAGAACAAGAATATTACCAACAGTGATCTTAGTCATAGCTCTGCTTCTGCTTATGTACTCTACTGAAGACAGGCTCCTTCACCAGAAAACAGTGCTAGCCACAAGAGCTAGTATCTCAGGACTTGGAGTAGTTTTGGGAGTCAGCGGAGAAGGGGATCAGTTAATTTTATATTTCTCTCAGAATACTTCAATCTACTCCAAATGAGATGAATGCCATGTTAATGTAGATTGGATACTATTTTATGTCCTTCTGCCCATATGTTTCCTCTTTTTGCTTTGAACTTGACAAATACGATCTCAGAGTCTAGTGATCAACATTTGTTTTGATCAACATTTGTTCCGAATAATGAAAGAGAAGTATTAAAAAATCGCAAAACCAGGATATTAGGAAAAAGAAATATGTTTCTTAAGAAGTCCATAGTTTTGCTAAATCATAGGCTTTTTTTTTCCTGAGCAGTTTGCTTACAGTCCTGGAATCATGTTCCTCATATCTGGGAAATCTATTTTACATTGACTTCTTGTATTTGCTACATTTTATATTGACTGACTTTGCTGTATTTTAAATGTATTTGTGTCTAGACTTGTGGGGATTTTGCTACAGCCAATTTCTACATTATTAAGAGGGTTATTTTGAGTGGCCCCTGTGAATAAACCTAATTTTCCCCTCTGATTAGTGCTTAATTTGAAATTGTTTGTGCAGTGATGAAATCTTTCTTGAGTTTCACTTTCAGAGTCCAGATTCCATTCCCAGAGGTTGCTTTTGATTACATAAATGCTTTCAGGGTGATTATGTGGGCAAAATTGTATATTAGGTAGCTTTGGTGCTTCTGTAAGAAATCGTGTTGCTTAGAAAGAAAGGCTGTGAGTTAAGTTTTGAGTCTTTAGATGCTTACAATTACATGATCATTCTATCTATTCATTGCAAAAAATACACCTTGTATTTATAACCTTTCATAATTTTGACATCTAGCCTTTGCTTGGAGATGATGTTTCTGGGTACACATATCAGGCTTATCATATTATAGTTTCCTATATTCCTCCTTTTTCTCCATTTTCAGTTTTTGTAATAAATGGTGTTGGAAGGCAACAGTAGGATATTTATACTCTTCTCTGAATCCTAACTTGAAATCAGAGCACATGACCGACTTCCTTATGAGTCAGTGTTTGCACAATAAATCTTTATGCATATACTCTCTGACTCCTAGCCAGATAATTTGTTGTCTGTTCTCACAGGTTCACAGGTGCAGTACAGTTTTGCCTCAGGATGAATCATACTTACAGTATTATCCATACCTGTTTGAGATTTGAGACTTGAGATGATGCTGGAAAAAGTTAATATTTGGAGGAATTTTAGGATGGGATGAATATATTCTGAAAATTAGGACGTAAGTTTGGGGGCCAGAAAACAGAAAGTTGCTTTAATCCCCCTTAGATAAAAGTGCCAAAGTCCTAATCTCCAGAGCTTTAGAGTATGATCTTTGGAAATGCAGTCTTAATAGAGATACAATGAAGTCAAATTGTGATGAGGTTATTGGAGTCAGCCTTAATATGGCAATGTCCTTGTATAAAAAAGGAGCAACTTGGACATGTGAAGAGGGAAAGTAATTTGAAGATAGAGGGAGAATAGCATATAAGGATAAAGACAACCACCATGTACCTCCCAGGAGGGACGTCTAGACCACATCCTACCTCACCGGCCTTTGAGGGAAAGAAACCACAAATTCCTTGATCTGAGGCTTTTAGCCTTTAGAACATCAAGTTAGTGCATCTCTGTTTTTATGCAACAAAGTTTGGCATGTGAATGGTAGCAAACTAATATAAGATGTCAGGTCTCAATCCACATATCTTGGAACATGGGATGAACAAGTGACATCTAAGACATGCAGATCCAGTGGCCTCTTTGGGCTTTGCCTAGATATACACTTCTGGCTTGGCAGCATGTCTTTTCCTATATTTGTCTGTTTTGTCTTCTCCAATTTTTCAATATGCTTCATTTTCTATAAGACTTAAAAAATTATCAGTATTGAGCCAAGAATAATGTCTGCTGTTATCATCACACCAAAGACACGCAGAAAGTTATTTTTGCTACTAGTAATAATATGTTAGCTAATATTTACTCAGCACCTGCTATGCTCCTGGTGATACATTTAGAGACAGATTTATTGTCATTCCCCTCACTTTAGAAAGGAAGGGACTGATGATAATAGATATGAAGTGTGACAAAGCTGGCTGGGGAAATAAGCAGGACTTGTGAATTACAAGATCCCAAGGTAATACCTAGACTATATATGCAGAACTTCCCTCAAGCTCACATGATCTGTGGACTGGATAAAAGAAGACCAGCCATGAAGGAAAGCTCTGTATCATGAGTTCCAATGATAGTCCACTTTACATTTCTCAGACAGGGTGTGTACTTTGCTCTTACACTGTTTTTCTCATTTTTACTCACAAGTTTTCCCTGCAGAACTGATTTCTTTCATACCCATTTACTCTGTACTTTTTTTAAAATTTAAAGTAAATAAAACCAAGCAAAATAAAACAATAAAGCCAATCAAAGCAAAACAGCATAAGCAATACAGAACTTCAAAACAAGGTAATAGGAAATCAACAATGGTTGCCATAATGCCTCTTGTTGTCTTCAAAATATCTGCCCATACCTTCAGATATAGTAAAAATCAAACAAAGCAGAACAGAATAGAACTAACAGAAACAAAGCAATGAATTCAATAAAGGACTTCAAAACAAGATAATAGTAAATACAAAGTGGCTACCATAATATATCTTGTTATCATTGAAATAGCTGCCCATGCCATTGGATATAATAAAACCAAATAAGACAAAACAGAATAAAACCCAACACAACAAAACAATGAAAATGATACAGGATTTCTAAAGAAGATAATACAGAATTAACAATGGCTACCACCTTCACAAGGAGATCCCCCATAGATGCTACATTGTGTATTGTTATTTTCTGAATAGATGATCAGACCACCGGCTTCAGACCTGCAAAGTCAGTGAAACACTAAGCATTACAAGTATTAAATTGTATTCTATCTCAATAGCCATCACCACAGCCTGTGTTTTTCCAAATAGCCGTTTGCTTATAGCGAGGAGGTTAGGGGTTAAGGTTAGTTTTTTTTGTCTCCCAGCCTACATGATGGAAGAAGCTGGCATCTGGTTCTCCCCACAGTAACCCATGCATGGTGCTGACTCAGAGGGATGGCTTGCTTCTTGTTGACTTCTTGTTCTCTTCCTCCACAGTCTGCGAACATTGGTGACTCATGGGAAAAGGCTGGCTTCTGGTTCTCCCCGCAGCAGCCAGTACATGGTGTTGACTCTCAGGGAGGGTTCCTCTGCACTTTTCAAATAAACTTTTGGCACCATTTTTGGCTTGTCTCATCCAATTCTTTATTCATGCCAAGAAAGACCAGGAATACTCTTGATTAGCAAGCCATTTCTAAAAGGCCTACCCATTAACACTGAGACAAAATTATTGAACTTGGCCAACCTCATATGGTTGGTTAGTACAAAGGTGAGAGTAATGATCACCTATGTGGTCTTAATCATATCTCTACTAAGAGAATTAGTATTTTTATTTTAAAGCGAATAAAACCAAGCAAAATAAAATAAAGACAATCAAAGCAAAACTAACTCTAAGAATGAGAAAATAAGTGCAAAATAAGGTATTAGTAGGGAGGTTACAGTGATTATACTCTTACATATTGGAAGACCTCTTTTAAGAAGCAAGTCAACTTACAGTGGTACCTCTGTTCACAAACACTTTCATTCACTTTTGAACAATTTGGTTTGAAAATAGATGCCTTTGTTAAAACTTTGTTTTTGTTTACAAACTCTGGATGAGTTGATGAACAGCACTGCAGCCACTTTTTCAGAATTGCAGAATGAATTAAGTTTGTGAACCAAGGCATCACTGTACTTTGAGCACTTCCAATGTTTCCCACAGAAGACTTCCAATAGCGGAGCTCCACATGGGTAGTCACTGTGTTGGTTCACATTTCAAGACACAGAATCCAAACACGGTTGCTACCTTAGCTCAAAGGAACATTCTTCTGAAAGCAACTGAATATACTGTGCTTCATTATTCAATTTATGCCAAGAAATAATTTAAAATGCCTGTTCACAACAATTTGTTTTACAATTTTCAGGACCACCAAAACGACCTCCTGAGGATTGGAAATTAAAAAAAAATTTTTTTGCCGGTGTTACCCAAGGACAGTGTGGAAGTAAAACAAACCAAAACAAAAGCCCACTTAGATCTTAGTGATATGCATGTGAACACAAACACTCAATGCATAAAGCTTTATCTACATGTAGAGCTGTTTTATAACACATGGTTTTTTGTTATAAACAATTAAAGGACTTTGGAGACCACAGAACTGAACTTCTACTGTAACTCTGTCATGCCTGTGCCATGTGAACCTTAGCTAGTTACCTACCCTCTCTGAATTTTAGTAGCCTAATCTTTGTGATTGATTAGGTATCTTATTTCACAGATGGTATCTTATTTCACAGATGAATGTTAACATTAAATAGAATGCTTAGTATAGAGCATCTGGTATATTACTGAGATTCATAATTCGTCCTTCTCTTTACCTTTCCCTTCATTCTTCTCCCAGGTGAGCAGAAAGATTCCCTGCCCTTACTTCAGCTTGCCAAGGGTTGACATGAAGAACCTTGACAAAAGCTACATATGTTTACTAAATCTTGACTCAGTACCCTTCAGTGTCAAATTATAGTTTGAGTTTTTGTTGGGCAGGGAAAAGCAGAGGCTAAATAAGAAATGAGATGTATAGGAAATAGGACTTCTAGATGACTCTTGCATGAGAATACATTTATGTTTAAGAATTCTATGGGAAAACCAATTTTTCTTCATTTCATGTAGACCCAAGATAACAACAGTAATTATCACCATGATCTCTGTGTGCATTCATGTGTGTGTGTGTGTGTGTGTGTAAAGTTTATCCTCTGTAGCTATTTTCTTTCTTGGGCCTTGGTTTTTTTTTTTTTTTTTAATCCCTGGCCTTAAGTTTATTTTCTGACCTTCCTCCCTGGGTGGGCCCTAGACTACACATGATTTTTTCATTCAGTGCAAGTTCATCTCTAGGTCATCAGCAACTGGCAGGCAGCTGAAGACAAAAGCCTATTCAGTGTATTCACACCTTTCCAGATGCTTCCTTGGAGATTTCTGGTGCTGACAGCAAATGAATTTTAAAATGTTTTATGAAGTAAGTTTCCCCACATTTTTAGATACTCTTTACTGGCCTCCATCATTTCAGGCATACAATTCCAGCCTCTTAGTTTCTTTCCAAATAGAATGCCTAGGAAATCCCCTATCTCTATGTGCTTGGGTTAAAATAACAAAATACAAAAGACTGGTGGCTTAGTAAATGACAAAATTTAGTTTTTCACCATTCTGGAGGCTGGAAGTCAGATTAGGATGTCTGGTGAAGGTGCTTCCCTTGTGTAGCAGGCAGCTGTTTTCATGCTGTGTTCTCTAGTAACTTCTTCATACATTTAGTGGAGACAGAGAGACAGAGACAGAGAAACGAGCTTTCCTGGTATCCCTTCTTATAAGCTTAGCAATTCCATCATGAGATTGCTATCCTCATGAACTAACCTCATTTACCTTTTAAAGATAATGTTATCTGCAACTATTATAATATAGGAAGTTAGGACTTCAACAAACAAATTATTGGAGGAAAGATACAAAAACTCACTTCTTAACAGCCTATTTATATGCCTGACATAATGGTTTCATGCTCTAAGCTTAGGTATCACAGTGATGAGTATGATCTTACATTTCACCACTTACAATATGACAGTAATCAAATTTAAAGAATTGTTTCAAAAACCAAAGGAGACATCACATATAAACAGTGATCATAGTGTCCACCACATAGAACTTTAAGAAACAGTCCTTCTCTTCCCCCTAACTTTCACTTGGTCTGCCTGTACAGAGGATGTATGCAGTAATTGGTACATTGCAACCAGCTCCAATGTCACCCAAGAAATGCAGAAGACAGTATCACCATGATCCCAATTGCATTATCCTGTTGAAAGACTTTATCATTAGTGTTATCAGAAGGAGACAGAATGTGGACAATAGCACTAAATGAAGGCAGTTAGAAATTCTTTTTGAGGAAAAAGGCAAAAACTAACCAAACAAAATCAGATATCATAATCTGATGTTTTCTTTTTTAAACTCATACTTGAGCAAAAGTTTGTAAACCATCCAGATGGTGAGCTAAAGGAGACAGAAATTAACCACCTATTTGTAGTAAGTTTGAGGATCTGAAGATTTTTGGGGAAGATGTTCAAAAGTTTCCTTCCAATTAACCTTATTAAGTGTCCCATCCACAGATCAGAACCCAAGAATAGATTTCACTGGTTCAGGAGAAAGATCATGGAAAATATCTAAAGTCTATAATCATTTCTTCAGAATGGAGAAAATTCCACAGAAAAATCAATCAACTTCAAGAGAAAGGATGGATCAACATGTACATGAGATACAATATGGTTCTTTTCAGAAAGTGTTGAAATGTGCATAACCATCTGATTTAATTTTAAAGAATATATTTGAACTGCATGACCCCTTTCTGAATGTGATCTGATAACTGAAATGAATTATCATGTGTCAATGTTCGTAATATGGGAAGAATGCTAACCTAGACCATATAAAATTTACTTCTTCCCTCTGACACTTTTTTTCTCTTGCATAAAAATGAAACAAAAAAGAAAATGATTTTGTCTTGCAGATAGTCATCACATAAAAAGCCTGGTGAGTCTGGTGGAACCCCTGAGAATTAAGAGATTTTAACAGCCTTATAATATTGCAAAAAAGTACTATTTTAAAATGTCTTTGTGACCTTTCTGGCTAAATTGGAAATGAAAAATAAGAGACAAGCACATTTTTTTCTTATTCAAGAGAAGTGGAAAAGTCTCATTAACAAACCCAGGAAACCGCGATCAAAGAAAGAACAGAAGAGGAGGAAAATGGAAACATCAGGCACAAAGATCATGTATGCTAAAATTCTTATTCTATGAACTCTTTATGAAACAGTCCAGGAATCTTTACCCAAATTTTGATCCTCTGTCTTTATTCTGTCAATTTTAACACTAAACAGTATTTCCTTCAAAATTAGCAATATTTATGAAAGAAAAATACAGAATTTGATCCCTCTCAGTCTTTTCGATAGAGACTGTATCTATTCACAATTAAGTTTGTAAATGTTAGAATATACTAAATTTGTAATTAGCAACAGACAGAAGTTCTCCTGCTAGGTGGTTCAGGTGGTTTATATCTCTTTCCAGGTTTCTGACTTCTAGAAGGTTGACATAACTCTTACTATCTTTGAAATTCCCCAAAATTTCAGCAAATAGTTGTGTGTGTATGGATACAATATGCTATACATATGGATATATGTCCTTTATAATATTGTATATATTTATATGCGTAAAACTAGGAAAATGATCATCTTGATTTATTGAGGTCCTACAGCAATAATCTTAGGTGTTTATTGGGTGTAGAGTAACTATTTTAGTTAAATTAATTGCAAATAAGTGTTTCTAAAGGCAACAGTAGGACTAAGTGAACTTAGCAATTATGACAATAAAATAGCAATATAACAAATTTGCTAAGGAAATAAAAATCAATTGCAAGTTAGTCTAGTTGGAGACATGAAACTTAACAAAGCAGCTAGTATATGCATACATACCTCCCATAAACTACTACTGATTTTCCATGCAAGTTTCCCCTGGTATGTGGCTGGACATGTTGATAATAGTGAACAGCCCCCCCAACTCCAAATTTTCTAGAGAAACCAATACTAATGAAACCCCTAAAAATAGAAATTACACTTTCATGTGCATGCTGATCATGCAATGAAGTGTATAGAACATGTTTCTTTGGCAATTGTTCTATAATGTATTCTTTCTTGTCATAACTCTGCAAAGCACATTGAAGGAGTAAAGAGAAAGAGAAAGGTACAATTCATAGGAAACCAGTGTGTTGAAAGTGACACAGAATTATTTGCGTTCTATTTTTAAAATTAAATAAGATATCTTTCCTAAGATTATACTATGCTCTTAAGTTTGTTTTGTTGTATTAATACCTCTGACAAGAGTTATTCGGGTCTACATTTCTGATATTTTTCTGTCATATATTGTCTGGAGTTCACAAGAGGTGGCACATACACTTGGCTACTCTAAGAGAAAAAGAATTGTTATAATTGGTTTATATGTAGTATGATAGAATACACTGTAACTTTTTTTAAATTTTAAAGTGGATAAAACCAAGGAAAATAGAATAAAACCAATCAAAAATAAACCAGTGTAAGTGATACAGGACTTCAAAACCTTATGAAACCAACAATGGTCACCATAATGGTTTTTGTTGTTTTCAAAATGGCTTCAGATACTTTCAGACATAGTAAAAATTGAACAGAAAAGAATAGAATAGAAACAATAAAACCAAAAATTGAATGCAATGAAGGACTTCAAAACAAGCCAATAGTAAATCCAAAATTGCTACCATAATATAACTTGCTATCTTTGAAATAACTGCTCCTGCCATTGAATTTGACATAATCAAACAAAACAAAAAAGAATAAAACCCAAACCAACAAAATGATGAAAATGATATAGTTTTACCCTGCAACTTTTTAAAAAAATCAAAAATGTGTATAAGTATGCTTTAGATTATCCTTTTTAAAGATGAAGTATCGAATCAATAAGACACAGTGGAAGCAGGAGAAGAGGAAAACGAAAATAACCACACATTTGCTCAGAAAAAAATGTTTTTCATTTTTGTCTTTAAATCTTCCTGTTACATAAAAGAGGGTGCCATACATGAAAACATTCTGTTGTATGTTTCAAAGTTATTTACGAGGGATGACGTGAAGGTTGGGGTATTTTCTGCCAGAGGAATAAATAGACATTTTGCTAAAACTATTTAAATTTCATAAAGAAAATTGGTATGGAAAAAAAAACAACAGTGAATTTCTTCAATAGTTTCACATTTTTTTACTTGAGCTTAATTTTTTGTGTGTGTGGAGTGTGAGGCAAACCCAGGAGCCATTTTGTAAGATATTTATGTTGCAGTGGAAAAAATACTCAGTGTAGCAGCTTTTATTTCTCAGTCCTAACAAAGAAATCCACGTAAATCTTCATTTTGTTTCTACCCTGAAGATACAATTATGGTCTCATGGTCAGAAATTGTACTTGTGAATATCCTACTCTATAGCAAAAGATGTAAAATGGCTAAGATAGTTGAAATCATTCTGGACTGGAAGGTAGAAAATGCATCTCATAATGATTCTCCTATTAGTAAGTATTAGATTATGGACAATCAATTAATTTTCTATCTGTCTAATTTTAAAATGGGAAATTTATTATAGATGATTTCCAGAAATATTCTTAGCTCTATAAAGTAGCCTGTATGAACCAGAAGAAAATGAAAAACAAAGGATGCTTGTATTTGTGTCAGTCTGTCATGATCTATTTGCTACTAAGTGGAGAACAGAATTCTCAGAAATTTTTCTCTTAATTTGTTTCCCTAAATATTTTTATATTTGCTTTCATTTTTAAAACATCAAATTTATATGATCATTGTGTTTAGGCTACTATTGTCTTCTCAATCACAAATGTCAGCTTCCTTCTAGAAAAAAAAAATTGTATTTTAAAAAAATTATTTAGTGTATTTAGTGAAACTGTCTCAAAATGAAATGTCTTTTAAGGGTCATGGATGTAGCTAAATGTGAATGTTCTGGGTTCAACCCTAGTACCACAAAAAAGATTTTTCGTTTGATCATTCGGTCTTTAAGTGCATAAACTAGTCATATAGATATTTGTGTAAGAACATTGCACACGAAGACAACTGTGACTTTAGATGCAGCGATAGGGAGTGCTTGCTTGATTTGAGGAATAGTACATAGACAAGTCTGCAATGGACAGTTTGCAGGAGATAAAATAGAGGAAGACAAGAGTTGATTATAAATGTGTTTCTAGGCCATGGTAAGCATTTTGGTTTTTACTCTAAGCCATTAGAGGATCAGACTAGATCTGACTTGCATTTAAAAGGAAGAACTTTGGCTGCTGTGTCAAGAATAGATTCTCAGGAGCAATGATGGAAGTGTAGAGACCTGTTAAAAGACTACTGTACTAATACTTATAGAAAAGACAGTGACTTAGCTTAGAACTGCAATGATGAGAATAGCAAGAAATAATCTGATTCAGGATATATGTTAAAGGTCAATCCTTCAAGAAGAGAAGAAAAAATCTTAACCTTCTCTAAAATATCTCAAAGAAGTTTTGGGCTGAAGTTTATGGTCTAAATTGTGGGATGGAGGTGTGGAACATGGTCATTAGGGCACAGACCGAAGCTCTTAACTAAGGCACATTTATAATACTCCCTTTTAGTGTGCCTCCATCAGTCAATTTCTTTCTTTCACAACTCATAATATATTTATTATGTCAGGTGGAATCTGTTAGTCACTTTCTTATTGCTGGAACAAAATATCCAATATCCACAATCTAAGGAAAGAGAGATTTATTTTGGTTCAGTGTTTAGACATTTCAGTCCGTGGGTGGCAGGTTCAAATGCAGGAAGCAGCATGGATGATGGGTCTGGTGGAGGAAAGCTGCTCGCACTATGGTGTCCATGAAACATAGGACAAAGTCAAGGAGCAGAGGAGGGATATAAATATCTATATATACCATTCTGATCACACCCCTGGGACCCCACATCCAATCCACCTACCAACAGCAAGTCAGCTGGATCGCCTCCATAATCCAATCAACTTTCGAAAGCCTCAATTCTGAATACAAGAGGCTTTGGGGAGACATTCTAGATCTGAACCACAGCATTTTACCCTTGGTCCCTAAAGACTCATGTCCATCTCTCTTTATGGAAAATGCATTTAGTTCATTTGTAAGAGTTAAAATTGTTTTAACTCTTTTGACTTTGCTAAAGCATGCAGGTCTAAAGTCTTCTCTGAAATTTAAGCCAAACTCTTAGCAGTGAGCCCAAGTCAAAATCAAAATGAACGTTGGACACTGTCACCATAGAATGGCACAGGGTAAGCATTCCATTCCTAAAGGGAGAAATAGGAGGATAGAGAGGAATGAAATGATAGCAAAACTAAAACCAAAATCAAGAAAGAAAAATATTAAATCTTGTACTTCTATGTACACCATACAGGGCGAGTTGTGTTGAGATGTGATCTCTAAATGTTTGCCCACTCCCTAAAGATTTGTTGGTGGTAGCCTACAGCCAGTCTCTCTCTTAGGCTGGATTTACTCATTTTCTACAGTGTTTATCAGCAGATATTCCACATTCTTGGTGTCGCCAAATTACTGGGATCTTGACTGTGACTTCAGCTTCACTCTCACAGCTTTATACACTTCTGTCTAAGGAGCACACTGACTAGTCTCCCATACCTTCCTTGATAAGGTGGTAGAGTCTTCCGTGACCCCAAAATTACTACATTTGCATGCCTGTAAAACCATCAACTTGTGGATGATGCCAAATTCTGCCACCAACTCAAGCAGTAACCAGGCCCTTTTGGTCCATGGATATAGCAGCCTCTTGGTATCTAGATGGGTGAGCATTGTTAAATTAAATCCTGTAAATCAATTCCCTGGGTCCATGAAGATGAACTTTTTAAAGACCAAGTGTCCCAAACTACTCGCAATATTATTGCCTGGCTCCATTACTCCTTTTCAAGCATACCTATGGTTCCTATGTGTACTGCTATTCAGTGCTCATCTGCTGGGTCAATGCTTGGGAAACCTGGCTCACATCTCAACAGAGAAACCTCTGTGTGCCCACTGTGGCACATGTGCCATACTCTTTCTCCAGGAGGGGGTCTAGTGGCTCTCTTTTCAAATGAAGGCATTATAATTTTGCATCTTTAAGCATGTGAAGTATAGGGTCTTGCTGATTACTGAAATATCCTCCATGAAGTACTTGGCTTCTTTTTAATGATAATCTTCTCCTTTTCTTTTTTCTTTTTCTTTTTTAGTTTTTATTTTAAAGAGGATAAAACAGAATAAAACTGATCAAAACAAACCAGCGTTAGAGACACAGGACTTCAAAACATTATGAAATCAATGATAATTACCATAATGCCTTTTGATGTCTTCAAAATAGCTTCAGATACTTTTAGACTTAGTAAATATCGAACAGAACAGAACAGAGTAGAAACAATAGAACCAAAACATTGAATGCAGTAAAGGACTTCAAAGCAAGCCAATAGTAAATCCAAAATTGCTACCATAATATATCTTGCTATCTTTGAAACAGTTGCTCCTGCCATAGGATTTGACATAATCAAACAAAACAAAAATGAATAAAAATCCAACCCAACAAAACAATGGAAACAATATAGGACATCCAAAACCAGACCATAGGGAATCAACAATGGCTGCAACCCTCAGGAAGAGATGCCCACTAGATGTCACACTGTGTACTACTATCCTCTGAACCTATGATCAGACCACTGGTCCTAGATCTACAATGTTAGTGAGACAACAAAGCACCACAGGCATCCAATAATAATCTTTTCAACAACTATGCTTTGCCTTCCCAAAACTTTGGAGGCACTTACATCCTGTTGAAAGTCCAAACTTCTAAAATCATTTAACTACTATCTGCACTTAATATCACTATAGATCTTGCTAAAAGCAGTATTAGTAGCCATTCTAAAACATAAACTGCCTTGAAATTTCCTCTATCAGTTTAAGTACCCTTAATTTAAGGCTTCTGCAAAGCCTCAGGCCATGGACAAAATGGACAGATTTTCTGCCACAGTGTAACACACATGGCCTCAAGTCCAACTGCCAATGCAGTACTGTTCTCACCTGAAACCTCCTGAGCCTGGCCTTCATTATGTACATTTCTAATAGTATTCTGGTCTTTTGGACTCCTATAAGAATCCCATCAAGTGCAGTTTACCATATTCTAGGGCTTCTCTAGGAATCATCTCCAAACCTTTCCAAACTCCTCCTGCAAACCAGTTTCAAACGCATCTAGACTACATGGTCACATATGCTGTAATTATGGGAACCAGCTGTAAACAAAATCTGTCTTAACCATTTTCTCACTGCTGGGACACAATATCCAACACCAAAAGTTTAAAGAACAGGTTTGTTGTGTCTCATGGTTTTTAGAAGTTTCAATCCCTGATTGGTAAGCTCAAAAGGCAGGGAGAGAATGATGGAAGCATCTGGCAGAAGAAAGTGGCTCACACCATGGTAATGAGGAAGCAAAGGACAAAACAAGGGGAGGAAGAGGAAATTATACCCTTTCAGCTCACATCCAAAGCTATCCATCTCCAACTAGGGCCCACCTCTTAACAGCAAATCAGCTATAGTGCCTTCATAATCAAGGCAGCAGTGTAGCTGTAGACCATAACAGAATCCATAAACTCAAAAAGAAAACTGGAAAATGGAAAGAAGTGAAATAGTAAATATGGGCCTAATGTAGCTTTATGTTGTGTAGTAATTTCTGTGATGCAAGGAAGGAAAAATAACTGGAGGAAAGGGAGAATAAAACATCCTTTCTGAAATTCAGAGTGAATCTTACCTGTTCTTTTATCTTACTATTTTTCCCTTTAGTGACTCTAAAAAGTACCAACAGTGAAGAATCATGTTAGTTGGGCATGATGATGCAACATCCGTGATCCAAGCTCTCTCGAGTTAAGACAGGAGGATCTTAAGTGTGATGCCAGTGGCCTACATTTTGAATTGAAGGTTAGCCTGGACTCATATTGAGATTCTATCTCAATATGAGCAACATAGTGTTTTAAATTTACTTTTCTTCTAATTTACATCGATATAATGCTCTTGATTTACAGATATAATCGATATAATTCTCTTCATCATCATAAAGAAATACGTTACATAGAACAAGTAACAAGAAGTTGAAGCTATTGTGCTATTGTGTCAACAGCCTGTATGAAAAATATTTTCGGTAGTATTTATACTTTATACTTAGAAAAAATACTTATATGCTCAGATGAATAACTCATGGGTATTAATGAAACAATTTGTATATTGATGAAGTTAAGAGTAAATAAACATTACCATATTGACACAGGCTAAAATTTTATAATAATCATGATAATCATGAAATGGACAGCATACTGTAATAGAGTAACAAAACTCAATATGGCTTGGTATCTTTTGCAGAAAAATACTGCATTAACTTTGAAGTAATGAATATTTTGAATTACATTAGAATCACATTTTTATTATGCAAATATAGGTGCTCTCTAAAATTACTGTAGCTCAATTACATCATTAGATGTCAGAAAGGCATTTGAAAGGCTAGGTTGGAAATAATTCTTTTGAATGTCACATAAATTTTCTTTGCAGCTAATCTCTGAAAAGAGGCAAAAAATTCTCTCTACTCAGGCATAGAATAGAAGCATTAACAATGGAAAGGTCAGCACATAACGATGCAAGAGAGAAAAGGCCTAAAGTGCCATATTGATGAAATGAGATGGAGAAAAGTTATATAGAAATATTAACCAATCAATCCTTAATTTAGACCTTTAGGTAACATACTAAAATCTTTTTCACTATTTAATATCAAGAAAATGATAACCAATAAATTATTTCTATGGGGAAAAAATCTCAAGAATTATGTGTTTAGATTCAACATTGTCTTCCTTTTCAGCTCTCTGTACTGTAGGTAATACCTGATAAACTTGAGTTAACCTAGTAAGTATCAGATAGCCAGCTTGTTCTCAATATAATTTATCTACCTTAGCTTAGAAAATTAGGAGTAGATTTTACAAACTTGAAAATGAAATTCAGGTATTCATTAAAATTCATGTTTGGAAGATTACAAGGAAATGTTCATAGTAAAATGATAATTAAAATTGCAGAATATGGAATCTTATGCAGAGTATAAATCACATTTTGTAAAGATAAATGTTTGTGAGCACATGTAAAGACCAGAAGAAAATATATTCAGAAAGTTTGTGGTTACTTTTGGAAAATAAGATGCATCTGAAAACTGTATCTTTATCTGCTTTACTGATTTTACAAGTGTGGTGATATTTAAGATGTGCAGTGACATAGCTGGTGCTAGCAATAAACTTTTTTCTCTTCTTGAGCTTATTTTCACTATCTAATTTACCCGTTCCCCCTTTCACTTGCTCTACCAACTTATATGTGTATTATAAAGGCCACCAGGAACTGGAAGAAAACAATCTGAAGATGCAGAAGATACTAAGTTATCATCATATAAAATCATTACTTTAAGAAGATATTTGAAAGGATAATATATTAGACTGCTGGTTAAACTTATTTTATTTACATAAAGTTTTCATGGGACACATAACATACACACAGAAGAAGAAAAGAAAGTGACACTGATTTACTGATTCACTAAAATATTAATTTATTCAATAAAAACTCACAAGCAGCATATAAAAGACCTGTAGCAGTGAGCCATCTGTGAATAAGATACAACACCTGCCTTCAAGAACTCTTGGGTGAGCTTTGGAAATAAACCCAAAAATAAGAAGACTATGGTAATTTGTTAATAGATGTATGTAACAGATAAATTTGTACCAATGTATAAATTCATTCAAGTGCTGAAGGGTGTCATGAATTTGAGCCAGTTGCTAGGAGTTCACCAGATTGGTGATCAGAGGACATTTTTGGGCACAAAGTCCAACCCATGAAACACTTCCAGAACTGTTGAAGAAGAGAGAACTTGTAAATGCTTTAGAACTTGACTGGAAGAACTGGGCAAAGTGAGAGATTTTACAGCAATTAAATTGTAAAAGAAGATAGAAAACAGATGAAAGTTTGCATGTCACATTGTGTCATTAGAGATTCTCATAGAGGAAACAGTGTGTCATTGAGCAAATGTAAATGGAATGCAGATTTGCATTTTGGAAGAACTGCCATGGTATCAGCATAGAGACTACACTGAAAAGGGTAGAGACGAATCAGGAAGAGCAGGATAACACAGTAGTCCTGTAAATGGTTATTGAAAATTTGGACTGTGACAGTTAGGGTAGAAGGGAAAGAAGATTCATCAGAATTCAGGAATCAATGATAACATAAAATGAGATAATTCAGTTTCGATACCTGTATCCATCACCTAGTAGATAGATAAGCATGTATGCTTGGTGTACCTGGGACCTGTCTTCAGAGTCACATTTCCTCAACTGACAAAAATTTAAGTTGACAGTGTAAAAATGAGTAGTTTCCTGAGGATTGACCTTGACAATAGGGAGCTGCTTTGCCCAAGGTTATGATCCTCCTCCCTAAGAAGAATGTGCAGTCAGTGAGTGGTCAAATGGGGCACTAAGACCAATCCACCTTGGTTCTATTCAGTAAAATTATGAAGGGAAATAGTAACTACAAGTCTTCACTGGGAGTAGTCTAGAATTTAAATTGTGACTGTACAGTGGACACCTGACTTACAAACTCAACTCATTTCCAAGGACTAGTTGTAACTTAAATTTTCAATTGAAGGCTCATGCTTCTATAACAGCCTTCAGAGTCTCTCTCTTGAATAGAGACAGAGCTCAGTATCCTAAGAGAGACACTGGCCCAGGATTTCTCAATTAACCCCATATAAGAAAGGATATTGAAATTCCTTCCAGAATTCTTTAGGGTTAAATCTGTATTTGAGACCATCTGGAAGGACAAGATGCTGGCATTTGGGTCATAACTCAAGACTTTGGCTATAAGTCAAAATGGAAATTCTAGTCATAACCGAAGTTGTTCATCTTCTGGTTCATAACTCGAGAGTCTACTGTACCACAATTTAAAGCTTCCTTCTGTTTAGGCATGCTTCCCTTACTCCTCCACAGCTGTTTCAAAGATCATTATGTAATAGACCTCCTGTAAATGAAGGTGCATTTCAAAATCTGTTTCTTGGGTATCCTAATCTAAGACAAATTGCAACAGGAGTACATCTAGGAATAGATTTTTAAAATGGGACTTGGAGACAGGTCCATCCAGATGAGGCTTTTATAACCCCTGACATGCTATGTTGGCTGAATTGTTAAAGATTTCACTAGTGGCAAAATGGGGTGGAGTGCTGATGGAGGGATCCATTGCAGGTGCAATATCTCAAGCATTTGGGAAGTTCAGGGATAGTAGTAATTATAAAACCAATGCAAACTGATGAATGCTACTTAACACTATTCAACTTGTGAGAAAAACAATGAAAGAGTATGCATAACTAATCACCAGTTCAAATCAAAGTGTGAAATTCCAAGGTTTTTTGTTTTTGTTTTTGTTCTTTTGACAACTCCTTAAGATATTCTTATCTCAGGCAGTCTGAGGGGAGAAAAAATTGAGGATCAGCTTCAGAATTCAATTTTAAAGGTAGATTTCCAGAGAATGCTTATTTGCAGCATCAGCAAATCTTCTATGTCCAGGTTAGGGCCTTGGTTGGGGAAGATTTGAATCCTAAAATATGAGATAGGATATCATATTTGGTGCACTAAGATACTTAACAACCTCAGACCTTTCTGGATCTCTGAACTTGCAAACATTGACTCCTCCCTAGTTTGGAGATAGAGATATGCTATGTAGTTTGTAAATTAACATGTGCTAAGCAGAATATAGCCTAGATTTATTTATTTATTTATTTATTTATTTATTTATTTATTATTTTAAAAAGCAAAACAGAAAAAAGTGTAGAAATAATACAGAATTTCAAAAAAAGCAAACAGTAAGAAATCAATACTAGTTAGTATATTACATATTGTTATTTTAGAAGTAGTTGTTCAAGTTACAAGATCTAGGAATAAAAAATGATCAGACAATCAAACAATGATAACAAACTATTCTTTCTGATGAGCTAACAGAATTAGTAGTGTAGTTATCTATCATGCATACTTATACAAACATACAGTATGTAGAATACCTACATATATATAATCTTTTCCTTTCTTCCATTTCTCCTTTCCCCTATTCCAGCTGTTCTTTAATTTTGAGCACTTTCTTTCCCTCTCATTATTACAATATCTATCGTACATTTTGGATCTTATTATTCTTTCAGTTTTTTATTTATTATTATTATTATTTATTTTTTACACTAGGGAGACAATATGATATTTACAAATGTGAGTCTGATTTATTTCACTTATGAGTATAGTCTTAAGTTACCTCCATTTACCTATAAAAGCCTCAAGATCATCTTTTTTATAACTGAGTAATATTCCTTTGTATAAAAATATCACATCTTTTTAATCCATTCTGTGGTTGATGGGCATTTTGGTTATTTCCAAGATATAGCTATTACAAATAGTGCTGCTATAAACATAGGGAACATATATCACTGTGACATGACACTTTTAATTTTTCTGGGAAAATACCCAGAAGAGGAAGAGCTATATTGAATGGGACTTTCAATCCTAGTTTTTTGGGGAATCTCCACACTGATTTCCACAGTGGTCGCACCAGTCTATACTCCCACCAACAGTAGAGAAGAGTTCCTTTTTCCCCACATCCCTGCCAGCATTTGTTATCAGTTGATTTCTTCATAGCAGCCATTCTTTCTGGAGCGAGATGGAATCTCAATGTTGTTTTAATTTGCATTTCTCGAATGACCAATGATGTTGAGCATTTCTTCATGTATTCATTTGCTGTTTGTATTTCTTCATCTGAGAAGTGTGTGTTCATCTCAGATGTCCACTTTTGGATTGGGTCTTTGAATTTGGGGGGCCTGATATCTTTCAATTCTTTATACATTCTAGATGTATGTCCTTTGTCTGAGGGACTTTTGGCTAAAATTCTCTCTAGTTCTGTGGGTTTTCTTTTGACTTTATTGGTGATTTCTTTGGAAGTGCAAAAAATTTTTAATAAAATGAGATCCCAGTTGTTGATTCTTTGAAGTACTTCCTGTGCAGTTTGCATTTTGTTGCCTACCCATATGTCTTCAAAATTTCTAACTACTTTGTCTTCCAGTAAATTTAGTTTTTCTATTTTCATATTTAGATCTTTGATTCGTTTTGACTTTAGTTTAGTGCATGATGATAGACATGGGTCTAGTTTCAGTCTTCAGCATGTGGAAAGTCAATTTTTCCAGCACCATTTATTAAAGAGGCTATGATCCTTCCAGTGAACATGTTTAGTCCCTTTGTCAAATATAAGGTGGCTGAGTGTCTTTGTAGTTGTATTTGCATCTTCTAATCTGTTCCATTGATCCTCAGATCTATTTTTTTGCCAGTACCATGCTGATGTTATCACTGTAGCTTTGTAGTGTAATTTCAAGTCAGGGATTGAGATGCCTCCTGCCTTGCTTTTGTTGCCCAGAATTGCCTTTGCTTTTTTGGGTCTCCTCTGGTTCCAGATGAATTTTAGGAGTGTTTTGTCTAGATCTGTAAGGTATGTTAATGGTATTTGATTGGGATTGCATTAAGTCTTATAACAGTTTTGGGAGTATCACCATTTTCACAATGTTGGTTCTTCCTAACCGAGAGCAAGAGATATTTTTCCTTTTTCTGACATCCTTTTCAATCTCCTTTTTTATAGTACTATAGTTTTCAGCATATAGGTCCTTTGCATTGTTTGTTAGGTTGATTCCTAAGTATTTCATTTTTTTTGGATGCTATTGTGAGAGGTATTATTTCCATAATTTTTCTCTCAGTGAGTTTGTTGTTCATGTACAGGAACACTATTGATTTTTGAGTGTTGACTTTGTATCCAGTTACACTGTTGAATTTGGTTATTAACTCTAGTAGCCTTTTGATGGAGTTTTTATGGTCTTCTCTGTAGAGTATCGTGTCATCTGCAAATAGTTATAATTTAGCATCTCCCTTTCCTATCTTTATTCCTTTTATTTCTCTCTCCTATCTGATTGCTCCAGCTAATATTTCCAGAACTATATTGAATAGGAGTGGTGCTAGTGGACATCCTTGTCTTGTTTCTGATTTTAGAGTGATGGTTTTCAGTTTTTGTCCACTTAGTAAAATGTTGGCTGTTGGTTTGTCATAGATGGATTTTATCAGATTGAGGTAGATACCATTTATTCCAAGTTTCTGTAAGGCTTTTATCATGAACAAGTGTTGGACATTATCAAAAGCTTTTTCTGCATCTATTGAGATGATCATGTGATTTTTGTCTTTGGCGCTGTTGATGATCATTTATTGCTTTGTGTGTGTTAAACCATCCCTGCATTCCTGGAATAAATCCCACTTGGTCATGATGTATTAATCTTCTTGATGATTTGCTGCATTCTATTTGCCAGTATTGTATTGAGAATCTTTGCATTGAAGCTCATTAGGGAGACTGGCCTAGAGTTGTCTTTTTTGGTTGGGTCTTTCTCTGGTTTTGATATCAGAGTAATACTTGCATCTAGGAATGAGTTAGGGAGTATTGGCATTAAATCTTCTCTAGATTTCTTGTAGAATTCAGCTGTGAATCCATCAGGACCTGGACTTTTTTTGTCAGTAAGTTTTTTAATCACATTTTCAATTTCAGTAGCTGATATTGGGTTATTCAAAATTTTTATATCTTCTTGATTCAGCTTTGGTAATTCGCACTTTTCTAGAAATTTGTCCATTTCCTCTGTCTTTTCCACCCTACGTGAGTAAAGATTTTCAAAGTAGGCATTCATGATCTTCTGAATTTCCACAGGATCTGTAGTAATTTCTCCCTTTTCATTCCTTATTGCATGAATTTGAGTTTTTTCTTTTTCTTGGTAAGATTGACCAGACGTTTATCAATTTTGCTTATTCTGTCAAAGAACCAGCCCTTTGATTCATTAATTCTTTTTATTGTTTTCTTAGTCTCAGTTGCATTAATTTCTGCTCTGATCTTTATAATTTCCTCTCTTCTATGAACTTTGGGTTTGACTTGCTCTTCTTTGTCTAGAAGCTTGAGGTGTAGCATTAGGTTATTTATTTGTACTCATTCTGTTATCTTGATGTGACAGTTTATTGTTATATATTTCCCTCTTAGGACCACTTTCATTGCCTCCCACAAGTTTTGGTAAGTTGTATCTGCATTTTCATTGAATTTTAGGTATTGTTTAATTTCTTCTTTAATTTCATCTGTAACCATTTGGTTGTTCAAGAGGTTGTTATTTAATTTCCATATGTTTATATAGGTTTTGCAGTTTCTTTTGCTGTTAACTTCTAATTTCAGTGCACTATGATCAGATAACATGCATGGAATAATTTCAGTCCCTTTGCATTTGCTTAAGCATGTTCTATGGGCTAATATATAGTCTATTATAGAGAATACCCCTTGTGCAGTTAAAAAAAATGTGTATTCTGATGTTCTTGGATGGAACACTCTGTAAACATCTACTAAGTCCATTTGTTCACAGGTTTGATTCAGTTCTGTTATTTCTTTGCCAACTTTTTGTTTAGTTTATCTCTCTCTTTGTGACAATGGGGCATTAAGTTCCCCTGTTACAATTCTGTTATTTTATGTTTGGTTTTTCTTATCTATTAATATTTGTTCTATGTAGTTGGGGGCTCTTGTATTTGGTGAATATATATTTATGATTGTTAACTCTTCCTCTTGAATTTTCCCCTAACAAGTATGTAATAAATTTTGGTTTGAAGTTTACACTGTCTGCAAAAAGTGTAGCTATGTCTGCTTTCTTCTGGGTTCCTGTCACATGGAATATTGCTTTACATCCTTTGACTTTTAGTCTATGAGTTTCCTTTTGAGTCAGATGTGTTTCTTATATATAGCATATTGGTGGATCCTGTTTCTTGATCCAATCTGTCAATCTATTTCTTTTAATAGGTGAATTGAGGCCATTTACATTGATGGATATAACTGATATGTATTGGCTTAACTTTGTCATGTTATTTTCTTGTTGTTCATTTCCTGCTTTTTCCCTTTGTTTAACTGCTTGCCCTGCCTGGTGGTTTCTTTCTGCTGTTGTTCTGGGAATTGTAGTCATTTTTGTCTCTCTCTCTATTACGTCTATTATTTCCAGGGTTGGCTTGGTAGATATGAATTTCTTCAGTTGCTCTTTGTCATGGTAGACAATTTTGAAAGAAAGTTTTTCAAGGTGTATCAACCTGGGTTGAAAGTTGTTTTCTTTCAGGGCTTGAAATGTTTACCTCCAAGCTTGTCTTAACTTGAAGGTTTGTGCTGAAAATTCTGCCATTATTCTAATGGGCTTTCCTTGATAGGTGAGTTGTATCCTTTCTCTAACAGCTTTTAGTATTCTTTTTTTATGCTGTGTGTCTGGGAGGGGCCAGTCACCTGGATTCCTCCTGCAGGTCCTATTGCGTGAGTCCTATATTCTCCCTAGGCTGACTAGCCTAGGAGTATTGATGTAAGCCAACTCTTAGCTCCTATTTTTACTGGGGCTTTAGGCTGTTCCATGCTGCCAGATTTATTTGGTTATATTGTGTGCCTCAGCTGGGACCCCACTGTGTCACTGGGGGTCTTCTAGGCCCTTTCAAGTTCCTGCAGGTAGAGGGGAGGTCTTATCAGGCCTCTTCTCAACCCACCTGGTGTGCTCTGTATGGAAGAAGGACTCTCCCACATTCTTGCCTGGCTTCCAAAGTCCTACAGCTGAAGGAGAGGGTTCATTATTGCTCCTGCTGACCCACTGAGGTCCTCTACTTGAAGGGGAAACTCACTGCACAGTCACAGACCTGCTGAAGCCCTTTGTGTGGTTGAGGCGCTGTTGAGGCTTCCACCAGCCCACCAGGGTCGTGCAGGTGGTGGACAGATTGCTGATGGTCCCTGGGCTGTTGAGGTCACCAGGGGGAAGGGGTAGGTACTGCCAACAATGATTTCCCAGCTGCAGTGTCTCTGGGGTGGTAGCCTAGATTTAGACGTGTATCTAGGATAAAGTCGCACTATATCCTGTCCAGAGAATACTGGGCCTGCCAACAGGAAGGAGTCATAGTATCTAGTCAATATATAATCGCAGAACTTTGAAGAGAATACATAAGAGCAGGGCAAAATTTGAGTGCTGCCCAAGTATTTGCCAACAAAAAGATGTATGAGTAAATTGTAGTATATTAGTCAGTAGAATAGGGTACAACACTATAAAATAATGAAATACCACACATACTACAAAATGGAAAGCTCAAATAATTTACTGAATGAAAGAAACCAGACAAAATACAATTTCATTTACAAACATTTCTACAACATGCAAATTAATCTACAATGATAGAAAGGCGATTGTTGATTGCCCAAGAATGAAAGAATGAAAGGGTGTGAGGTGTGTAAAGGCAAAATTACAAAGACATAATGTGATATTTAGGTGATTAATGTCAGTCATTCTGATGTTTTGTAGTTGTGTATATACGCCAAATTTTTGAAATCATGCACTTTAAGAATAGTCAGTTTGTCATCCATCAGTTACACCTCAATAAAATAACTGAACCTGATTCACATAAACAAATCACTCTTAGTTTTACAGGTTACAAATCCAGCCCATTCTTTTCTGGGCCACTCACAGTAAACGTTACACTGATTAAAAACAAAAACAAAGGTAGAACCCAAATATCACCTTTATCAGGAATCTTCTACGACTATACAGAAGCAGCTCAGGTCTCCTTTCTCTGATCCTTCTCCATGATGAGGATTATTATTGAGAATAGGGCCTCTGGGTTCCTTCTTCTCCTCTGCAAATCTGGGGACTCCTGGAAAGAGCCACCATCATCTACATACTCCATGGATACCACACAGAATTAAACCAGTGGGGGTACCTGTCTAGCACTGCTTCCCAATCTTCCTGGGACTAAAGTTCAGAACTGTTTGAAAAAAGTAGTGGAAAAGTCATTTAATATTCTGTCTCTATGGTCTCCTAATTGAAAACTGCAAGGAGACACATTAATAAAACCAATATTCCTGCACAGGCCTTCCATAACATGATGAACTGGATAACTGTGAATCCATTACATAGTGATGGATCATCAAGGAAGCTGATTTCTGCTTTATCAGGAAGGTGGGAAAGATATATTTCTGTCCACAAACAAGCTGAAACACCCAAGTTTCTTCTTGTTTTATTTTAGCCTCTATATTTTCATGTACATTCTCTTATTTTCATCCACCCCAGAAATAAAATGTCCTTTTGTTTTTCAAAATAGCCAAATAGTCATACTCCTGAAGGCCTTAAAAACCTTTCATTCTTCTGTTTGATGGAATCTATAATGGCTAATACAAACTTCCCCCCAGATACACATCATACACATGGACATATAGCCTCTAGAATGATAAATCAATTCTGAATTAATTAGCAAAAATTCAAAAATACAAAACTGTCAATAAGAAGGACCCAGACAATATTCATAGCTTCTTTTCCTACTAAGGACACTCAGAAGCCATGGATGCTATCTACATAGTGTATGCTCCATGAAACCTAATAGAGAAAGTTGATACTTTTAAATTATTATCCCTCTGTACATGATTTTATATCATTGCTCAGGAAGAAATTAAATAATTTTTTGGCATATATTTAAGGATGCATAAACACTGGCTTTCAACTAGACTCAAAATCATTAAAGCCTAGGCATTTCTGAACAGTAGCAGGCCAGGGTTTGTGGTATTCTTAAGTTCCTTTCCTTCATACAGTCAGATACTTCTTCTTTAGTCAAGATGCTGCACTTGAAAACACACACAAAAAATGGTCATACCCAACAGGCTTTCCAAATAGATACTACTACCATTGCTTCTTATTCTAAGTTCTTCAATTCCTGTTCCTCTCAGGGATTTATATTCTGTCACTCTTTAGTCCTCCCTTCTGTCTTTTCTCCTCTCTCTCTCTTTCTCTCTTTCTCACTCTCTCCATATACATATATGTATATGTCTATATAATTTTGACATTGTATATAGGGATGACTCTAGAATGTGTATGTGGAAATGGAGAAGAAAGGAAAGGAATCTGAGAGTAGATTCCATGTCTGTAATATGTTTATTAAATCATGTTTCAATTTGTCAATATTCAATTTGTATTTTTAATGAACCAGTCTTGGAATTAAAATACTTTATTTTATTATAAACTCTGTTAAGTATCCATACTTCCAAATGTGTGACTTCGGAATTAGTTTGGGTTTCATTTACAATGACGCCATTTGCTGAGTCATACCTGGAGACAGTATCATACACACCAATTTTCTATTCATAAAATGCTGTGTATAATTGTTCCTGTATTGCCATAAAATACAATTTTAAGAGTATCCGTCATTGTTGAAACTTGCAATGCTGCCCACTTTAATACATATGTATATATATATATATATATATACACACACACATATATATATATATACACACACATTATACGTTCAAAAGACTCAACATAGGGACAACAAACATGGCTAGATAGGGTTGACATGTGTTTATAATAGTGTTAGAGGAAGAGAGTTTGGATTGAATTCTGGTTCTATTGCTTAAAAGCAATGATGTCATTATGCTACCTCTCTATCACTCCAATTTTTTTTCACCTGTAAGTAGCTTCAATTTTAGTACTTTCAATTGGTCTTACATGAGGATTAAACAATGTGTGGCCCTTGGCAAAATTATGAAACTGTGGATTGCTATTATAATAACTATTGCTTTATTATATGGTGATTCAGTGAACAAATAAAATCAAATGAAAATCAAGACAGCAATGGTAAAGATAGAAGATGTCAGTAAATGCATTTACCTCCTTCACTTTAACCTAATTTTTACAACAGATGCTCCTCTCTTAATCTCAACAGGGAACAGATTTCACAGCCCAGGAGCATAATTACAGAAAACACTGACTCCTGTAGTCACAAAGTTATACTTGGGACACACTGAGTAACTGCCAATTGAGACCTCAATGGGTGAGGAGGGCATATGGTGATAAAGGATTAGTCAAGAGTGCATTTTAATGTTCAATAAATGCCAGAAGCTTTGTGAAATTAAAAATAGATGTCACCATACTGCTCCATCAATAAGCAACAGAATTCAACACATGACCTAATAAATCTGTCTAAATTCTTCCCCCTCTTTTTCTTTCTTCCTTTTGGAAAACTAAGTTGAGTGTATCCTGAGTACCTATCATATGCCAGGTATTGTGCTAGGTGATGTGGATGGAATAAAGCAGACACATTCCTGCATTCTGTAGCAGAGTACTGTGAAGTCATCCCTAAGGAGCTTCCATATATGTTGGTTCTCTTGCAGGGTGAATAACGCCAGGACTTCAGTTTACTGAACACAGAGTTATCTGTTCTTGATTTTTCTTCTACACTCAGTTCTCTTTTTCTTGTGGCTGCCCACCTTTGGGAAGTTGTATTCTCTCAAAGTCTTCTTCCATAAGGTGGGTTGGGAGAGGAGAGTACCTCCCATCAATCACCTTCTTCTGTTCTGTTAAGGACTTTGGTAGGATCTGTTGACTAAAGTGGGGTTTGGGAATCATCCATATGCCAATGTTCCATTTTCTTCTTCTACAGACTCATAGAGTTGACTGTCAGTGAAATTAAAGCCATGAAATTCAATAGGTTAATTCTTAGAAAAATTGACATTCTTCATTAATTTCAGGTTGGACACTCACTTTTGCCTCAAAACTGCACCCTGTATGAAGTTTCTATTGTTCTTCATGTCTTTTTTAGATAATTTTGGTAAAATTACGGTATCAGTCTATTATAGATAATCAGCATAACTCCAGTAGGAAAATGGAACAGTAAGAACAGGAAGTACAAGAAAAATGAAGTATGAGAAAAAACCTCTGCACTGTAACCCGATCAGGACTAGTTTAGTTGAAGAATAACCATTGCTAGGTACAACCTGCATGACTGGAATGTGAACTAAGCCAGCCCTGAGCACCTCTGTGGGGGTCGAATCCTCAGATGGCCTCCCTGGGAAGAAGGCTTGGCTATTTTTGTTGCAGTTACTCTAGGATGTCACCAAATTGGACACAGATGAGAGAAGTATAGGGTGAAGAGATACTGGACACAAACCATACAACTTGGAGAGCATGCTTGAATGACTCAGATTTTTAACTCTGTTGATCCAATTATGACCCATGGAAAATTTTAGAACCTAGCTCCAGATTTTGTGATACCTGTTTACTTAGTTATTCTACATTCTAGTTTCTGGAGCACATGGCAATAAATTTTTTAAACACAATTTAAATTAGATGGTTTCTTCCAAGGCATTTTATGGATGTGTTTGTACAGATGTATGATCTAAAGTATTTTTTCTTAAGTACAGAGAAATGCTTGAATGGAAATGAATGAAAGAAGAAAATGAGACCCAGATATTTTAATTTTTTAAAAACTTTTGTCTGTCTCCCTCTCTTCCTATACATATACGTAAGTACATACATGTGCCCCTAATCTGAACATAAAATACTGCTTGAATAGTTCCTCTCATTCTTCACCACTTCATCACTCACTTCAATTTATAGTGTTGGGACATTTAGTAAAAATGTGTGTGTGTGTGTATGTGCGTGTTACCTTTATGTACAAATGTTATATAAACACACACACAGTTGAGGGTGGATGAAAACATGATTCTTGGGTGCTCAGATGATGTAATAAAGCTACTTTTGCCTTTTACACTGCTTATAAGGGCAGTTGGTAATGTACATTAGAATATATGAAAGAGTAAAGAGAATTTCATTAAAATCCCTTTTGAGATCATCTCTCCAATCAAATGAGAGAGTAAGAAGCCAGCGAAGTCAGAAACTGTGTCCTTAAATATTATAGCTGGAGAAGCGATTTATTATGCTTCCCTCTAGGAAATGATGTTCACCTTGAGCAATACAAGGCAGACAACCCTTGAGGAGACAGACTCACTCACTGGGGAGTGTTTCGTCTCCAGACTATGCCTCATTAGTAAAGTGCCCAGCATAGGTAATGGGCAGGCAATAGTCTTTTAGTGATAAGCAAATCTTTTTTTCATAAAACTGCAGAACAAATCAAAATCTGGTGAGTCTATTTCTGAATGATGCACATTAGCTTATTTTTGTTAATCAGCAATCGAATATTGAGTGCCTTCTACATGGTCTTCCCTGAGTAGGCAGTAATAGGGTACAGAAAATAAAGATATTATCTTTTAAATTAAAACACTTGTTTTACCCAGACAATTTTAGGAAAGTGAGGCATACAGTATATAAGTGAAATAGGCAATATTTGTGTCTTTTCATAAAGTTAGAAGTGAAACTTTAAAATAACATGAAAATCTTCAGAAAATAAGGAAATGGCATTATTAAAGAAATATAATAGTATATTGACAAATCAATTCATTTATCAATACTAAATGTACCTGTGAATATTTTGACCTGTACATTGAAACAAGCAGGCGTTAGGTGGGGTGATGTCAAAGAGTACTTGTCAGAATTTTAATGGACTTCGTTCCTCAAAATGTGAGCCATGAGACTTGTCTCACAGGATTCATTTCCTAAAACAGAATCTGCATTTTAACAAGATTCTCTGGGTGAATTACAAGCCCATTAAAAATTGAGAGGCACTTCCCTAAGGGATCTTTGTAAATATATGTTCCCCACATGGACACAGTTCATTGCATTGCATAACCAATAAACATTAAAGATAGTACTATGTCTTAGCACTTATGAATGTTGAAGTAGAGAAAAAGAGTTCAAAAGCTGTTTAGGATTCTAACAAGATGGCAGACCAAGGTGACCAGGCAACTACAATTACTCGATAAAGTGTAAGACCAATCAGCAATATTTTGTTAAAGCATAGTTGAACTTTCAATAATGAGAACTCTCTGGGTGCTAAGAATGAAGATAAAAGTGAAAACAAAAATTGTATCTGAGGTTGTTCCTGAGCAAGAGGTTGAAGAGGAATTATCAGCTGACACTAAACTGAGTTTTCACTTCATCTCACTTGAGCGAGAGGGGCTAAGCATTAGCTCTTTTAAAACTAGGCATTTATAAGCAAATATTCATGCTGTTGACGCCTTTGAGTGGGATTGATACTAGAGGAAAGAAAATTTTCATTTCTGTATACTTGAAGAAGAAAAGAAAAGAACTCAACCCTTTTGAGCTAGATATTTGATGGTGGGTTCCCTTCATAAAGTTGGGTCTCCTGAATTGCTTCATCCTTAAATCTACCTATTAGAATAAAGAAAAGACAGAGGCTTTCCTCTAAAATAGTAGGGAAGGGATATACAAATTACACTAAGAGATCAGAAGTAAAAAATGGGTTTGAGGCCTGAATTTATATCTTCTACATAGCACAGAGAAAAAAATAACCCAAAATATTAACATAGACTAGTGATGCTGTTGGGGTCCTAGGTAAAAACAAACATGAAACTTCTTGAGATACAGTCCTGCTGCACAGAGTACATGGGTTTCCAATGAAAACTTGTAAAGGTAATGTCACAATACAACTAAAGAATGACTGGTTTTATGTTAATAAAGAGCAGAGTGATTATATTCCAAAGAAACTAAAAGAATACAATAGTCTTAGACAGAAAATAAAATTAATATATTAATAATAATTGAGAGTTAAAAACCTAATGAAATGAGGTAGGAATGAGGTAACAAAGAAAAATTTTAGAAAATGACATTATTTTAAATTGAAATTAAAAATCAAATTAATATATGAAATAAACAGGCGCACCTAAACAATGAATATATAAAGGAACCATTGAGTTACCCAGAATGAAGCAATAAAAGAATGAAAAGTGAGGTGAAGTGAGCATGAAGGATAAAATAGTGTTCAATATATTCTTTGAGAAGTTTTATCTGAGAAGATAAAGCAAATACTTTAAGAGGCTATGGCTGCAAATTTCCCACAATTGATATTTAAAAATTGGAAGACTCATAGAAACAAACCAAAACCAGGCCTATTGTGGTGAAAGTTTGGGACACTAAAGCCAAAGACTAAGAAAATAAGGCAAGTAGAGAGAAAAGATGGATTGTTATAAAAGAACCAGAAGTAGATTGACAGAGTGCACAAAAAAGGCTAGAAAATCATGGAAATGATGTCTTTGATGTGCCAATGAAATATTACAGACAATATAAAATTATACAGTACATAGAAATAAAGTATTCTAGTAAAAAAAAAGTACAAAAATTCACTGAACATTGTGATATTTTACTGAAATAATTACAAAAAGTTCATATCAAGCAAACTGATCAGTTGAAGAAGTGGAATACATTATACTCTGATAGGTAGACAATCAGTACATTATATGAATCAGTAAGTCAGCAAACAAAGCATTTAATATTTAAAACTGATACCACTATGACAATAATTGCAATATTTTTTAAAAACTAGATAGAAGATAATTGGCAGAAATAAGGTAAGATAGGAGGGCTGTTACCAGAGGGAGAGTGTTTTAAGGATATTTATTTTATAATGGGAAGCCAGAAACATTTATTAACTTTGCACTGGAAACCAAGAATTCATGATTGTGGTTTGAGAATAATTGCAGCACATGTAGTTACAAATGAGCTTGAATATCAACAAGAAGAAGTGAATGAAGATGAGCAGTACTTGAAAAGCAAGAAGAAAACTAAGCAATAGGAGTGTGATGACTAGAAAAGTATGAAAGAATATCTTGAAAATAAATCCATGGACTCTATGATCATACCAACTATAATTTTAAAATGTCCTACAGTTACAAGAACAAACTTTCAGATTAAAATTTCTTAGCTATATATCACTTTTAATATAGATATACCTAAAATATAATCATAAAAATTATACTTCAAAAGTTATCTAAAATTTATTTAAACAAATACTAATTGAAGTACACAGAATGGTCTCAACAATAAAGAATGATTGCACCTCAAAAGTTTACTAATGTTTAGACTGATAAACCCTCATAAAAGGATATCTGTTAAAGAATTCTTTTTTAGCTTAGCTACCACACACATTGAGGCAAGAGGATCATAACACATGTGGTAGGCAGCCTGAACCACTTAGCAAGACACTCCCAAAATTTAAGAAAATGGGGGAGGGTGAGTGAAGCAAAGAAAATGTAGCTCAGTGTTAGAGCATGTGCTTGGCATACAAAAGTACTGGGGTCAAAATACTACAAAAAAGAATATATAGAGTTTCTACATGTGTATTTCAATAAGCATTCCCAAAGTTAGTGCACCTGATGTAACCCAGTACCCAACTTAGGAAATAGACATTATTAATACTTCTCATGAACCTGCAGCTTCATCATCCCTCACACCATAAATAAACATTATTCTGACTCCCGATATCCCAGGTAAAGTTTCCTATTTTTGAACTTCACAGAAAGAGAATCATAGTATGGACATTTTGTGACTGCCTTCGTTAACTTAACATTACATTCCTGAAGTTCATTTATCCTGCTAAGTAGCAATTCATATGTTCCAATGGAGGGCATTTGACTGCTGCCATCCTAATCAGAGACCTCTCTAAACCACTCCCTCCCAGCACAGCTGCACCTGGGGACTTAGGACACTCTCAGCCTGGCTGTTGATAGCAGCTTTCCTACCCTTTAACTGAACTCCTCCCTCTCTATAACCCTAGCAAAACCCCCATGGCTGTAAGAAGGGAACTGATCTGGTCTCTAGGGCCAGTGTGGTCCTTTTCAGGTTTGTTCTACAATAAACCTGTCCTGCTAAGACCTCTGATTCTTCCTTTACTTTTACTCTAATGCCTACTGTTGCATAGTATCCATTTATATGAATGTTGAGCAAATTATTCATTCTACTGTTGAAATATTTGAGTTCTTTTTAGTTTTTATCTATTGCTATTTTGAAATTATTATATGTATTATTTTGTGAAATATATATAAATTTGATGGGGGCTATTCCTAGGTGTAGAATTGGTAGAAGTGGGCACACAAACATCCAGCTGTAGGGTATATTGCCAAATGTTTACAAAGTGATCGTACCAATATATACTCCCACTGGTAGTGTAGAAGACACTATTTTTAAAAAGCTAGTCTAAGTGTGTATTTATGTACGTGTGTACATATTCCCCACATTTAAAGTCTACATCCTAAGCACCAAACTAGTTAGAAAGGAAAAAGAGCACAGACCCAGTTTTACATCCTGCCAGTTATTAGGTGACTGAAATATGTTCTAGTGAGTAATTGTGCTGACCTTATGGATCCCTAAGACACAGTATCAGGTGTGCAGAATGCGTGTGTCAATAGACCATTTGGAAGAAGCATTTCTTTGAGATGGCTGGTTTGTTTTCACTGCTCTTGCAGCCAATTTAAACAAGTAAAACCAAGCACTGCAATCATGTTGTGACACAAATAACTAAGATTTTGATATGCTTGCTTTCTATAAATGTCACCCAAATGTTTGGCCTTTGATGCTGATGCTCTTCTTACTATATTGGGCCGTTTCATTGTACATGGCAGTCTCTTTTGTACCTCAATATTACTCTATGTTAGGGTTCCCCAGTTTGTGATGCAAAAAAAGTCTTTTGTATATTAAAAAAAAAGTATTTTGGATTTGTGAGATAAGAAAATCTCGTGATACTAAAGGTATTTTCAACATAATAATAGTATTGATACTATTTTGACTCCTTCAACTATTCTTGATATCATATTTCCTTTGTTAATTTTTCAACACTGGAAGTTTTCCAGTTTCATGTAAATTAGCATCACAATCTTATAAACATGTTTCTATTTATTGAATCCCAGGTCAAAGTAATTATACAACAAAGAACAACAGTTTTCATACCAGACTGCCTGCATGCATGCAAATTGGAGCTCTCGCCAAGGAAGTAATGAATACAATCTCAGGTTTCATGAGATGAATCCAAAAATGGAAAAGCTAATAACAGAGTTCTCAGCCTCAGATTACTCAAATCAAGGTATCCTTCTTCTTTACCATAAAACTAGCTTCTACATTTTAGATATGATGTATTAAATGGTATAAAAATAAATCACTGGGGAAAAAATTTCAGACTTTTTCTCATGCATAAGAAAAAGTGAATTTTCATCTTTTAAAATAATTCGAATAACCTCACTACACCATGATGATTTACTTCCAATCTCAAATCCTCAGAATAACAACTATACCCTGGAGATGATATAGCATTGTGGACAAAATCATTGAGTCTAACTGCCTGGCTCAAAGTTTGATTCTCAAACTCAGGAGCTATGTGACCTTCAGAAAATTACCTTCTTAGAGCCTCAGCTGTTTATTCAGCAAAATAGTAGACAGTAATAACATCTGAAACACAGTTACTAGTTACTTGCCATTTATAATTATTCAACTGTTGTTGCATTGGGAGCCTTATAGAAAGGTCTCTTGCTGACTCCTCGAGGGAAAGGTAGAAATTCCTGAGGAAACAGGTGACAGTGATTCCACCACCACCACCACCGCAGGACTGAGTCACTCTTCTCAGACTGCTTCCTTGCAGAGATGACCAAGAGAGTGCTGCAAAGCTCACGTTACCTTGTCCTTGAACTTGGCATAGCCTTGGTCCTAACCACTTGGGAACATGGATAGGAATTACAGAACCTGTGGAAAAAGTGATTTCAAAACTTCTAACAGTGTTTTCTGTTTGTCTAGTAGCTGAGACTTGAATACAACATTGATGCAAACTATTCGATACTTCAGCAGTATCACTGCATGGGCCTTTCAGTTGTGCAAATCTAAATCACAGGTCATAATTAATAAAGGAGGCGTTTGAGAAGCTGTGGTTACATGGATAAGCTGTACTGCCTGATCATGGTAATGGTGGTCTGCATAGTAAAAGAACAACATTTCTGTAAACTGCTGCTTTTGAAAAATGTTTATTTTCTAAGTATGGATTTAGATGTCTACAAATTTCTGTTTATCTTTTTCCACTTATATTGAGTGGCTTTTTGAAGGTGAGTAGAGTCTAAAAATTACATGCAAGAATCACTTTTACTTTGCCCTAGAGACAGCACTATAAAACAGTCCTATAGGCTGTAAGTTCAAGACTGAAACTAGAATCTGCAAGACCTTAAGCATTCAAGGAGCCACCGTTTCTTAGTAATTTGAAAACAAAGGCTAGAAAACTGCAGCTCCTTGCATTTTCCCAGTCTCCCATCTCTTTTACCTTTTGCACTGACTAAACTACCTTACATCCACCCACTTTTGTTGTTGTTGTTGTTGTTGTTTTTGAGACAGAATCTTACTAAATTGCCAAAGTTAAACTGGAACTTACTATCTTTCTTCCTCACCCTCCCAGAGTGCTGGATTTCAGGGATACAGCATCATAACTGGCTGTGTGTATCACTTTTAAAACAGGATGATGGTGATCTGTGTGACACTTCTATTGAGACTGTAGGACAAGCATCCAAGCATCTTTTCATATGGGAGTAGAGCTTGCTGGTGTCAGTCAACCTGGAACAAAGCTGACAATGCAAGGGAACTGAGGAACTAAGGAGGGTTACCTTTACCTACTTTGGGGTTTACATGCTTGAGTTTTGTCTCTTGAAAATTGCTATGATTGATACGTTGTGTCAACTTGAGAAATTTAGAAGTTTAACTGAGAGACTCATCAGGGAACCAGAGTTCTTACTTTGTAAATATCCTCATCCTGTGAAGGAGGAGGGCACAGAGATTTTGTGAGTGCTACATCTGCCCTGGAGAGGTGGAGGTGGCCTGTGTACAATACAAGGGAGGAAGAGGCTTGCTTTCCCCGCCTTTTGCTCTGGCTGCTTTTACTCTGGCTGCTACCTTGAAGTGTTGCCCCAGTGCCATGCCACCCTGCCTTGGAGCTAGATGATTGTGGACTGAAACCTCCAAAAACTGTAAGCTAAATAAACCTTTCCTTCCCTAATTTTGGGTGTCAGATGCTTTGTCTCAGCAATGAGAGAAGTAACCAAGACAAGAATCTAGCTAAGTCTGAAGGTGTTTGAGGGTAAAAACACATCTTGCATAGGCACAGAAAAAGAGGCACCCTTTAAATAGTTCATCACCAAAGGCCCGCATGTGGCCTTCTCAGAGGTTCTGAGAACTAACCTATGCACAAATTTGTGTCTGACCTTCATTCATTCCTTGACAAAAGTTGTAGCTGTCTTCCACAAACAGACCAGGAAGGAGGAGACACCATCGCCGGGCCTGAGATTGTCAGTGTTGACCTGAAGAGCCCAGGTGGGAGCACGGCCCTGTGGCCAAGCCAAGAGATGCTGGAGAGTCAGACACAGAGGATGCTGCTGCTGCTGAGGGGAGCACTGGTCCTAGCAGAGACCTAATGGGGGATGAGTTACTAGTTGATACCAGTAGGGCAGAGAGGAGAGGGGGATGGGATACACCACAAATCATCAGATTGGGAATGAGCTTAAAGGGGACAGGGTGACCATCTGTCACAGGTGGTCTATATTAGGATCAAGTCCGTATTCTCAGTAATGTCTCTTGTACCTACAAGTGGTTGGATTCCATAAGGAATGTAACTGCTTTTATTTTCATATTGCACAGCAAACGGAGCAGAAACCTACAGAAAAAAAAAAAAAACTTAAGTTAAAAAGAAAATCCTGAAACAGTAACAGCAATCTAACAAGTAAACAACCACAGTGTTTGATTACTCTGAATTGTTAGATTAGATATGTCTAATGGATCAGATTGTCACTAATTTACCAGCAAAATGAACCAACTGTGGATATGTTTTCTAACTTGCAGTTGACTGAAAGAATGAACCCTGTTACACTTTAACACGGAATAGTCAGGGAGATAGAGTTCTGAGGTCTCAAGTAATTATCTTATGAAACATTTTTTTCCCCTTTTTGTGGTAATGGGGATTGAAACCAGGACTTTGCACTGAACTACACTTCTATCCTTTTCTATATTTACCTATTTTTAAATTTTAAAAGCAAAAAAGAATAAAAATGATGATATAGAATTGCAAAACAAAATAATAGGAGGTTAACAGTGTTTAATATATTGCATATTGTTATCTTCAAAGTAACTGGTCAGATTACAAAACACAGGCATGAAAAAATGATCAATCAAACACTGAAAGTCCAAACTGTTCTTTTTAATGAACTGATAGAGATTAGTAGTATAGTTATCTATCTTGTGTATAGATAGATAGATAGATAATCTTTTCCCTTATTTCTTTTCTCCTTTTCCCTATCCCAGTTGTTCTTTCTTTTTGAGCAGTTTTTTTTTTCCCTTTTCACTTTCACAACATCTATTGTACGTTTTAGATCTTATTTATTCTTTCAATTTTTTACACTAGGGCGAAAATACAGTATTTACACATGTGAGTCTTGATAGATTCTGCTATCCTGGGGTTTAGCTATCTGTAATGTGATATCTGCCCAACTTGGTACCGGACCCAGAGAAACGATTTAGCTCTCTAAGTGTAACCTCTGTGTTCTCCTTCTCATTCTAGAGATAAACCTCCTGCTCCCTTTTTACATGTACACCTAGCCCTCTCCAATCCCAAGACTCCACAACCGCCCAAGCCTCCACCCCCAGCCCCCAGTAAATCTTTCTGTCTCCTGTTTTACACACGCAGATGCTCCTTCAAATCAGCTGTTAATGTGTCATTTTGCCCACCTCTCAAACTCCTCCCCCAGCCAAAACTGATAAAAGTAACTATACTTCTTTGTTTTCACTAAGAGCTTCTGCATCCCTGAGCCGTGAAGCCTCTCCCATGCCCTCCTCATTAAAGGACTCCTCCTTATCACTCTCACTCTCATTATCTCTGTACCACTTCAGATTGAGTGCTCAAAAAATACTCAATCAAGTCTGATTTATTTCACTTGTGAGTATGGTCTCGAGTTGCATCCATTTACTTATAAAAGCCTCAAGTTTATCTTTCTTTATAGCTGAGTGATACTCCACTGTATGAAAATGCCAGAGGCAGGATTTTTCTAAATTGTCCAGGGGTGAGACTTAAATTCAAGATCCTCCTGCCTTAGTGTCCCAGAGTGTTGATATTACAGATTTGTGCTACCACATCTCCCTTCACGAATCACTTCATGGTGAAAGTTTAAACTGAAAGTTTTTGTGAGGGTAGAAACTTCAATTGTCTCTGAAATTCTAAAGGACGGAATTAGCACTATTTTAGTTTTTCATTGTTCTTATCCTATTTCACTTTCCAAGTGTACATTCTCTTTTATAATACTTTCATCTTCTCCAATTTATGGGTATTATTTTCTAGAGACAGATGCACTTAAAGGAAAAATCCCATCATGAAATCTTTTCCTGAATATTTTTATGCCTACTACTATTACACAAAGGCAATTTTCCTTGGTGGTACATTTTTAATGCATTTCTTTCTTTCCCCTCCCTACTTCCTCCTCTAAACTCTCTGTACCCCTAGCAACAACATACATACACATATAATGTCCTTTGCTATTTTCCTTTTTCTCCTTGGGGCTTTTGTATTGAGCCGGAATCACATAAAAGATTTTTATTTTTATTAATGAGCTGAGGTCATAATTTCGGTTGGGAGGTAAAACATCAAATTACTGTGAAACCAGGGATCCCATGAAATTTCATGATACAGGTGCCACTATGTAACCTATTTTCCCGGCTACAGTTACAATATCCCTAAATGTTTTTAAATTGAAGAATGCAGTAGCATAAAGCACCACACTGAAAACACTGTTTCATATATTAACAGAAATGTCTTCACCTCATGTTGGCTTTGTGGTGATGGGGAAGCAGAAACTTACAGCTTATAGAATTAGAATGTAATGCTTTTGGTTTTCTAGAGATGTTTAGGCATTATTTGCAACTCATTAGCATGAAGTCTTCAGTGGGCATGACACTTTTCTCAAATATGGCTAGTTACATCACTTAATATTCATGATAAACATGCTACAGTATAGAAGCGTACTCTCTGGAGAGCAGCAGGAAAATTAAGCCACCAATCTAAGCAATCTGGGTTTGCCACATTGTCTGTACCCTTTAGCATTCGGGGTCCAGTAAGCACGAAGTCTGACACACTAAACTGCAGGTAATAACACAGTTACTCTTGCAAAGCAAATAGGTCAGGGCTGTCGCTGAAATCATCCAAGACCAGCACACACCCTTATTCCAGGGACATAGTTTCCCACAGGGTAACTCCCAACTCAGGTTCTAATCCCTGTCTTTGGTCCCAAGTTTCTTCACTAACATCAGCCTTCCTTCCATCTCATTCTTTCACATGTGAAGAGCTGAAAAATTCTGTGTGTCCTGCTTTCCAACCTCTTTTTGAGTGATCCTAGGTGTGTGTGTGTGTGTGTGTGTGTGTGTGTGTGTGTATGATCCTAGTTTTAATGAGGTTTAATTTCTTTTAAAATAAAACTTGGAGCATGGGGAAAAGCACTTGACAAAAGAAGCACCACCCAAATCTGTGGCTACTCATATGAAAATGGAGGGCTTTCCTCTTTTTTCTTTCTCAGGCAGACTAGGAATCTGCCTTCCTTAGAAATCTGCTCTGCTCCACACTCACCCCACACATTTCTCTTTCTCCTCCTGACCAAAATAGAGCACAGTGATGGAAATGTGTGACTGAAGGACAGGAACTCTGGATTCTGCAGTGAATTGTAATTTAAATGTCTATTTTATTTACACTCACTGAATTTGTGAACTCTTTGACTTTGGTGTTCTTTTTGCCTATGAAAAGGAACAGATGAGACGACTTAGAGGTGATTAGAGAGAAGAATATCAAGAACATGAAAGCTCTCAGTTGATGGAAATGCTAGTTTTCACACTGGTCTGGAAATAAATTTTACTTTCTTCCACACATTAGTTTTAAGGAAGACTAGTTAATTATGCATGATAAACTTGCATCTAAGTTTGTCAAGTATGAAAATGTTGAGATTGGTAGTTACCCTTAGCTACTTCAACAACTGAAATTGGTAGCTGTGTTTATTCAAAACATACCAGACTATCTGAAATTGCTGTCTCATTCATTGTTATGACTTTATTACTTTCTTGCTTTTCAGTCTTGCTCATGGCTCTGATGAAGTGTTGACTAGTGTCCACTTGCATTTAGAAACTAATAATGTAACTTGAAAATAGATAGTTCACCTAAATTCTCTTTTGTTTGGTATGCAAGAATAAGTAAGAGGTGAAATTGCCAAGCAATGTTCACAGAATAGACCATGACTTTTCACATTTCAATGTATTTCTTTGTCACCTCAACTCAGTTTACAGTCCTCTTCCACGACTGAAAGAAATTAAGTCTGCAGGGAAACCAAGCTTCTAGGTCTAACTGAAATGAGACATTCAATATTCTGCTTTTCCCCATGTTCCCTTTACATTACTCTTAGGATCCAGGAGAACAGTACTAAAATTACTGTAGTTGTTTGATTATTACTATTATTATTATTATTAGTCACAAAAGCAACAGAATAAGCTAGAAATAATTTGTGAAGGGAATAATATCATCAATAGTTGCTATGGTTGGAGGTCAATAAATGGACAACTTTCACTATGTGTTTGAGAATCAGTTGAAATATGTGCATGAATCAGAAAAATAAATACCAATATATAAACTTCATTCATGTAGAGTTAAATTAGAAAAGGTGGATTAAACTTATAACTCTAAATAGGGCTTCCTTATATATTTTACTTCAGATTAAATAATTCACCAATTTACTGTAAGTACCACAAGCTATTCCACTGCTTTCTCAATCTCTTCCCCAAGGATGGGAATTCTAAAAATGGGTTACCCCCCAAAAAGAGAAAGCCCGTCTCTGTGTTGGCAGGCTCTACCTAGTCTCACCAGGCAAGAAAGCAATGTCTTTTCGTTTAGGAAGAATGAGACATCTGGAAGGATAGAGGCTTGGGAGTGACTCAGTTTTCTCAAGAACAAGAAATGCCTGTTTCATTGGCCTGGTTGGACAACTCAAAAAGATATAAGAATGATTCCCTTAATAATAAGCCTCTCTGAGGCTGTAGGAATTTTGTGACAGGACTATTAGTTTTCCAGTGATAGTGATATTTTAAGACTTTACCAAAAACATATATAATTGACAAATAAAAACAAGATTTTATTTGAAGCTGATTTATGAGACATCAGCTAAAGTTGTAGAGTATGCTTCACTGGCTGTTGAAACAAGACACAGAAGAAAAAAATTTTGAAACAGAGTTCTAAACCTGTACTCTACCTGATTCTTTTTACTTTCCACTGAGCTTCATGATCTAGAAGGATCTGTGACCTTTCTATGTTCCTATATGTCTAGGACTTGAAACCAGTCCTAAGAAGTATTTTAGTTTTATTTTCCCTTCTGTCCTCACTCATGGACCATCAAGGATATTTACTTTACAAAGTGAATAGTATTCTTCAAGAAAATGATGCATCACTGTCACTAACTTTCCCAAACATTGTCTACTTCAGTTGAAAATCTGCAGAATACTGCCATACTCCAGATTTTCTAGTTCATCAACCCTACATTAAAGCATAACCCACAAAAGATGCATATCTTCTATGTATTCCACCTATGATATCCCTGAGTGCATTAATGACTCTCATGAAACAGACCATGCCCTTTTTCTTTCTTCAAATACATACAGTGATGATCGCATCTATTAATTTACATAATGAACTTATTTTCCAAGTATGGAGCCAAGTTTCTAACAACCATTATTTCATTTAATCATCACAACAATCCTATGAGGCAAGCATCATTATTTATTTATTGCCATTTTGCAAAGGAACCTGAGTCAGGGTGATCTTGAGCAAGAACGCACTGGGTAGATTTTTGCCATTAGCATTTGAAAATAGATCATCTTACTTAAGACATTTCATTCCCAAACTTTTGAAAAAAAATAATATTTACAGAGGACTATGAAGGATAATCCAATAAAAACCCATATGACCATCCTTCAGATTCATCCACTTTAGCATTTTTCACATTTGTGGAGTCTACACTGCTAACTATTTTTATTATGTGGATGAGTTATTTGGTCAGATAGGATGGCAGAGGAGTTAATAAAAGATTGAATTAATAGATAAGGGTGCCTTTCTGGGTACTTGCTTTGAAGTAGTACAGCTGCCCCCACAAGCATAATTAGATCTGGCTCCTTACTTTAAAAAAATTTTAAAACTCTGCTTGCAGAAAATAAATATACTCCATCAAAACTTCACTGGCAAAAGGACAAATCGATGAGCATGCCTAGGGCCCAAGTCCTACAAAAGGACATTCAAACAAGAAAGTAGGATGGTTCAGTGCAGTTAATGACATGGGGATGAGGGTTTGCTTGTGTAGCAATAGGTCATGAAATACCATTGTGGGTTCCATCACGGAACCTGTGGCCATAAACAAATGGAGTCTCCAGACCTGCAGCAAAGTTGGTTGCCACCAGACCCATTTCAGACTCTTCACTGAATTTATTTCATTAATATGCTTGTGTCTTTTATTTATTTTTCAAGTCTGCTACAGGGAGCACCAAATCTGACAATGCCTGAACCTATCCAACCTCAAGTCACAATGTTTCAACTGCTGAAATTACAAAGACAATAAGGGCGCACTGCTGAGGACCAGTTCGACCTGGTGTAGAGCAGGCAGTGATTGATATTAACAAATTGACATGAAAATAATTGAATTGAGAGTCTTTCCTAGGCCTAAGTGACTTGTGTTGAGACCTGTGACTGGGTTATGGACAGGCTAATCTTTAGTCCAGAACTGAAACTAGCAAATGGTCTGTGAAGTTCTGGTGCCTCAAAGCATGAAAACATGGCAGTTGAGGACCTTTGTAACTCTCATCTAGGTTCCTCTCCCAGCTCAGTAGTCTAGTTAGCAGATAATCAGATTACTAGTTAACCACGAATTGTTCATGTGTGCTTTTCCAAAAATGCTTTGTCTCTCAAATGCTTGAATCTTGCCTGCATTAGCAGTTCACCTCTATCACTTCCTTCCACCCACCAGCACTTCCCCAAATCAAGGTGTGCACTTAATAAAGGCCAGGGACACTGTGCCTTTTGATCTTAGTCCTTCACTGAGTTTTGATTATATATAATTATATAAGATATATATACAAAATCTGTGTTTTACTCTGTTGTGGAACCTGGGAGCAGGAGATGGTTGGTCCTAGGCCAGGGCCCAATATAGTAGTTATTGAAATTTCTAGATAAATGGAAAGAGGAAGATGTTCTGAAAGTGGGGACACTGAGCTAAGTGGGGTCACAGTGGGCCTGTGGAAAGTGAATTTGGGGTCAGGTAAAGAAAGCCTGAAAGCCAAGAAAGGGATTCAGATCGATTATCAATGGGAAAAGGCCCCCTTTGTATGCTTTTTCTCTAGAAGATATAGCAGGTCAGTATCTGCTCCTAACTTCTAGTTTCCAATAAGCACCTAACCTCTAGTTGTTTTTTTGTTTTTTGTTTTTTGGTTTTTTTTTTTAAGAACTCCTGCAATATACTTCCACACTGAGGGACAAAATACTCCTCTCAATTTCTTTCAAAATCTCAAGACATAGCATTAGGTAACGTTTTTAAAAATCAATAACCAGCCGGGCGTGGTGGAGCACGCCTTTAATACCAGTACTCGGGAGGCTGAGGTAGGTGGAGTGTTGTGAGTTCGAGGCCGGCTTGGGCTACAACGCAAGCACAAGGTCCGCCTGAGCTACACAGTGCGACCCTGCCTCAAAAAAGTAGGGCTGGGAGTTTGGCTCAGTGGCTTAAGTGCCTGTCTGGCAGGCGTGAGGTTGTGAGTTCGATCCCCGGTGCCGAAAAAAAAAAAAAAATCAATAACCTAAAGCATTCTTGAAATGTCAGTATATTAAGAGGCCCTTGGAAAAATTAGCAAGATTATCAATGAAACAAAGACACAAAATGCATTTTGATGATTGTCCCACTCATGTTTTGTGTTTCTTTTCTGGTTTACTTAGGCTCATTGTCACGGGGACATCCCTGCTACGTCAGATCTTCAGAAGTGCATTTTAATATCCAGAGTATTAACTTCCCCCCAGTCAAAAATGTACCTGGCTTATAAACTATTTATTTAGGGATACTTAAATCATATTATCCAAACTAGCAAACCTAATGAATTTAGGAGCTAGGTTATATAAATATGTTGTAAAGGTGAAGAGATTTGTGAGGTAATAGTGAAGTAGAAGACATGAACCCTTCAGATCCTGGCACACTGATGTTTCAAAATTCAATATAGTCGTGCTAATTTCATAATATGGATACCGGCTTAATACATGGACAAGCAAAAACACGTTGAGCTGCTACACTGAACCACTAATGTTTGCAGAGTTACTACATCTAGAGTTATGGGTTCATGGCCTCTGAGCAGCAAAGCTGAGAAAGAAAGTCTCTTTTACTATAAGGAATGAGATAAATATTGCAAAATGAAGTTGCTGGCCAGGAGGGTGATATGCCACAAACATTTCAAACGTGATGCAAATACATGACATGCCTGTCATTTTAACCTAGTAAATTTTCGTTTCCCAAGTATGACAAATTGTAAACAGCAATGTTTCCAAGTCACTAGTATTCTCTGCTATTTTAAGATCAGAGGGAAAACAGAAATGCTTGTTTTTCCATATTAGTCAAACTGAGCCAATCTCATGCAAAGACTTAAATGATAATGATTCCCTCACATTATCCTTAACTAAAACAAAACATAAGATATTCGTATTTCTTATAGTCATATTGTCAAATGTTTAAAAGTTGTTTCAATAAAGCCCTTATCATAGTAATCATAGTTTTTCATCTTGATTTGGTTTGGATTTTGTTTGGCTTTGCTTTAATTCCTGGTTAAACAATTGCAAAATTCCTGTCGTATCTGACTGTAGTTCTGATGCTTGTTTAATTTTTCAAACTGGACATTGCCCTTTAGTATGCCTTGTAGGTGTTTGTTGAATGTCAACACATTACACTGGGTGAATCAACTGTGGTAAATGGGCCCTTACTGTTGTAACAGCAAAGTTAGAGAAGCCGGAAAGATTTCTGCAAGGTTATTACTGGGCTTCAGTCTTTTGGGGAGTTTGTGCCTCTGAATGGAGAACTTTACCAAGGCTTCTTGATTCCTTCCACCACATTAGGGAAGGCTAAAAGAGGGATGAGTTGGGTATTTCCCTTCCAGACAAGAAAGGATGGAGACAGGCAGAGGTGACTATTTTCCTTTCCCTGGTTGGTGTTAGCATTGATAAATCCAGCAGGTTAGGTTCTGGAAAGAATTTCTCCTCACCACAGAACAGAAAGCTCTGACATATTTCAAAATAGTTACTCTTCCCTCCCCTCCTCCTGCAATCAAGAGAGGACTTCACTTTGATATTTACTGTGAGAACCTGGTACAGTTCCTAGAGATAAAAGAATAGGAGCCCTCCTGGGACCAGGTCTCCTACAATTTTTTTTTTTTTCTGGTACTGGGGATTGAACTTGGGGCATTCTTCCACTGAGCTCCACAACTAACCCCACTCCTTTCACTTTTTTTTTTTTTTAATTTTGAGACAGGGCCTCATTATGTTTCCTAGGTGGACTTTGAATTTGTGATTCTCCTGCCCCAGCTCTTAGGTGCTGGGACTTGTGCCACCAGTCCTTGGTCCTCCTGGAATATTTAACACTCAGATATGTCACAACTGAGAATCTACTAATTTATCAATTAGTGTTCACTTTCCTACTCCAGGACTAGTTCACAAAGAGGTTTCTGCTTGTGGGTTTCTGTTCTGGTAAGTTATGAATCCTTCGTATCTGGTTATCTTCTTTCCAATTTTTGATGGCAGTTTATTTCCCTGTGATTTCTTTTGTCTGATGGGAAGACCAGTAAATTAATTTTTCAGTGTGTCTGTAAATTTCCTTCTTGTTGGAATTAAATGATAACTTCTAATCTCTTAGCATGGCAGCCTGGGAAATGGAAGTTAAAACATGGCTTTTTAATACTTAATACTTCTTTTTAGACTGGTACAAAATTTATGGTATCATTATAATGATACTCTAATGCAGAATTAAAGAACTCTGAAACATGCTTTGAAAGAAAC